>JARFJB010001532.1:695000-700000 GCA_036346205.1 Vesta saturnalis
TAGATCATTTAATATATAATTGTAAAATTTTAGAAGCATTAAGAAAAAATTTAAAATACAATATATTGTTAAAAGGTGGTGACTGGCCAATAAATCATAGAGACTTGACACACAACTTTTTATATTTATTTTCAAATTTTTTGAATAAAATTAATTTTGATATTTTATAAATAATTTAAATGAGATATTATGATTTCATAATACTATTTGAGAGTAACATAATTAATTCAAATTCAAATTTTAAAAAAGTATTGAACACAATTTTTAATGAACTAATATTATTAATAATTAATAAAAGTTTGATGTATCTATTACAATACATATTATTAGTTTAATTGTGAATGTTTATTTAAATTATTAAATTTAACACAAAACAGAAAAATAGTAATAATTATAATTGAGTTTATAGTTTAAATTAAAAATATAATTTAAATATACATATTTACTTATAAATTGTTCCCAAAATTGTTTATTTTGTAAGAGATATTGCATGTAGTATTACATATATAAAATGTAATGGAGCATGCCGTTAATAAAGATCAATAAAAAAAAAAAAACACACACACACACACACACACACACACACACACACACACACACACACACACATTTATTAACACACTACACAACATTACTATACAATACATATATTATTTAATTACATTTACTTTAAATTTCACACATACACACACACAAACACACACACACACACACACACACACACACACACACACACACACACACACACACACACACACACACACACACACACACACACACACACACACACACACACACACACACACACACACACACACACACACACACACACACACACACACACACACACACACACACACACACACACACACACACACACACACACACACACACACACACACACACACACACACACACACACACACACACACACACACACACACACACACACACACACACACACACACACACACACACACACACACACACACACACACACACACACACACACACACACACACACACACACACACACACACACACACACACACACACACACACACACACACACACACACACACACACACACACACACACACACTCACACACACACACACACACACACACACACACACACACACACACACACACACACACACACACACACACACAACACGTGACTTTAAATATCTGTCAATTATAATTTTTTCGCTCTTAAATTTTCAAATTTATAAATATATCTAGATTTAGATAATTTAGGAAGATAGTTTATTGTGTTTAAGTATTTGTGAAGTATGGTTGGTGAAGAATTGGAAGATTTTGAAAAACTTTTAGAAACTTTGGTGAATGTTACGGAAAAAAGTGGGAACCTAAGACAAGATTTACGTAAAGACATTTTACTTTCTGTGAGTAAATTGCGTAATCTCTTTTCGAACCTTTCTTTAGAATTAGGTTTCACAAAAAGGAAAATTGATGAATTAGAGATAAAACTAGAAAATGACAAAACTCAAAATTTAAATGACAGTGAAATACGTCGGTCTATTAATTTAAATAATTTGGATATTTCACCGTTATCTAAAGGAAGTTATGCAGATATAGTGAAGAGTAGACCAATGAAATGTTATAAAATGGTAGTAACTTCAAAAAATAATGAATCTGTCGAAAATATTAAAAAAAAAATTCAAGAAAATGTGAATCCTAAAAGTTTAGGAGTTGGTATAAATCAATTTAAAGGTGTTTCTAGTGGAAAGATTTTAATTGAAACTGATACAAAAGGAGGTGTTGAAAAAATTTGTAAGTCTATAAACGAATGTTCTAGTATTAATTTAGAAGCGAAAACTATACAGTTACAAAAACCAAGATTAATTGTTTATGATATTCCGAAAGATTTAGATTTAGATAATGCATTAGAAACTATGAAAGCACAAAACGAAATCTTAAATAACATAGAATTTGATATTGTACCTAAATTTATTTTTGTAAACCGTAACACTCAAACTAAAAATTTAATTATTGAAGTAAATTCTTTGACAAGGAATTACTTGTTTGCAAATAAATTAAGATTATGTTGGAAAATTTGTAGTGTTAAGGATTTTATTCAATTAACTCGTTGTTTTAAGTGCTTTAAATTTCATCACAAAGCTAAAGATTGTAGAAATCAAATTGTATGCCCTTTATGTGCAAATTCCCATGAAGAAAAAGATTGTAAAACGCAAGCTGAGTTTAAATGTAATAATTGTTGTATTTTTAATACTTATACTAAAAAAGAAAAGGTTAACGTATGTCATACTGCTAAAGATAAGTGTTGTCCATATAGATTATCAATTTTGGAAAAGTTAAAAGAAAATATCGATTATCAATCATGAATTATAATTTATCCAATAAATCTTTAGGTTTTAAATTACATTGTTTCCAAATTAATATGCAACATTCTAGGATAGCTTCTGCAAATTTAATTACACTAATTGAAGAAAATAATATTAATATGGTTTTTGTGCAAGAACCTTACAATATTAACAACAAACTAGCAAGTTTACCAAGCTTTTACAAAATTTATTCTAGTGGAACAAATAAAAAGAGGGCTGCTATTATTACAACTAATAATGAAATTTCTGGTATACTAATAACTCAGTTATCAGATGAGGATTTTGTGATTGTAGAGTTTAATTATAAAAATTTTAAGTTTTATGGAATAAGCGCCTATTTTGATATAAATGATGACATAGAAAATAGTGTTTTAAAATTAGAAAATATTTTAAATTATTTAAATGGTAAATCTTTTTTATTTTGTGTTGATAGTAATTGCCGATCTAAATTGTGGTTTGATATTTTAACCAACGGTAGAGGACGAAAATTAGAAGAATTTATAATTTTGAAAGATTTATATATTTTTAATCGAAATTTTGAAATTCCTACCTTTTCTACCAGTAGAGGAAATAGTTTTATTGATTTGACAATTGCAAATTCTCAGATGTTAAATAATATCTGTAACTGGGAGATTGATAAATATGAAAGTTGTTCAGATCACTCCTCATTAGTTTTGATATCTGTAATTTAAACGTTAAAAATGGCGATTATAATAATAATTTAAGTAATAGGATTAGGTATATTATTAAAGAAAAGGATTGGGAAGTTTTTGAAAGAAATTTAGTTAATCTTTTTGTTTCAGATTTTAGTTGTTCTTTGGTAAATGAATTAGATTTAGAATTAAAATATAAAGTAGAAAATACTTTAAACTTGAAATTGTTTATTGAGAAATATAATGAAACAATTAAAAAAACTTGTTCAAATTCTTTTTATGTTTCTAATCATAAGAAGATTTTCAAAAATAGTAAAACTGTTCCATGGTGGAGTCCTGAGTTAAGTGTTTTACGTAAAAATGTAAATTCTTGTAGAAGAAGATATCAGCAAACTAGAGATCCTATAATTAGACAAGAAAGAAAAATAATGTACTTAGAGCTCAAAAAAAATTATCAACGAATTATAAAAAACGAAAAGTTTAAATCTTGGAAAAAATTTTGCAACTTAATTAATGAGTCAAATCCTTGGAATGTTGTTTATAAAATCGCGGCAAATAAATTACATCAAAATTTTGTATTATCAACTATTAAAAAGGATAATAATACTTTCACTGCACCAGAAGAAACGATTGTTCATATGATGAACTATTTTATTCCTGTAGATAATAAAAATACTGACACTAATTTTCATAAAAACGTTAGAAACTTTATTAATACTGAAATTAATACTGAACATGATAAAGATTTCGAAATTTTGGAAGTAGAAAATATTATTAAAAATTTTAATCCTAAAAAATCTCCAGGTAAAAATGGTATTACAAGCAACATCATGTTAAAAATCTTTACAAATTTTCCAAATTTTATAACTGCATTATTTAATAAATGTTTACATAATTATTATTTTCCAAAAGAATGGAAAGAAGCTGTAATTATCCCCATTTTAAAACCTGGAAAAGAACATTCAACGGATGCTTCAAAATTTAGACCAATAAGCTTATTAAATTTAGAAGGCAAAATTTTGGAAAAACTTTTAATTAATAGAATTATGTACTTTGTTAATAGTAATCGATTGTTAAATAATAATCAATTTGGATTTCTACCTCAAAAATGTACTGTTGATGCTTTATTAGAAGTTAACAATTTTATTGAAAAAGAACTATCAATTAAAAAAGAAATAATCTTAATTAGTTTAGATGTCAGAGGAGCTTTTGATTCGGCGTGGTGGCCAGCTATTCTGCAAGAATTAAAACAAATAAATTGTCCTGCAAATTTGTACTACTTAACAAAAAATTATTTTCATGAAAGATCTGCAGTGTTTGATAGTCCAGAAAATATTTCAAAAAAAATTACAAGAGGGTGCCCTCAAGGATCGTGTTGTGGTCCCGGATTTTGGAATCTCCAATATAATTCGTGTCTAAATTTACCGTTTAATAAGTATACTAAAATTATTGCTTTTGCGGACGATTTATTAATTTTAATAACTGCTTCAAATTTGTTGTATCTTGAAAATTATGCAAATATTGAAATTAAAAAAATTGCAGATTGGGCTAAAAATAACAAAATTAATTTTAATGAAGAAAATCTAAAGTTATGATTATTTCACGTAAAAATCTTTAAATCAAAATATTAATGTATATTTAAATCATAAACTATTAGAAAATGTTCAAGTTTTAAAATATTTGGGTGTATACATTGACAATAAATTTTCATTTAATTACCACGTGGAACAAATAACTTCTAAATGTTTAAAATTAATTTATTGTTTATCAAAGAACGCTAAAATTAAATGGGGTTTAAAGCAAAATGTTTTAGCAATAATATATAAAGGAGCTATTTTACCTTTGCTATCTTATGGTGTTTGTATTTGGTTCAAAGCTTTGAATAAAAAGAAAAATAAAATTAAGTTTGAAAGAATTCAAAGATTGATTAATATTAAAATTGCAAAAGCGTTTAGAACTATTTCATATGAAGCATCTTGCA
>JARFJB010001532.1:710000-980000 GCA_036346205.1 Vesta saturnalis
TTTAACTAGTTTAACTTTTAAATGTGCTTTACTTATTCTATTGAAATTGAATGAAATTGAATGTTTCGTAGGAGAATGATCCTTGCTATGGCTACTTGCGAGGGCATTCTGGAATAAAGGAAAAGATTTGATTTGAATTAAGAAGATTACGTAGTTAAATACATTAAATAATTACAAGTACATGTCTAAGGTATAAAATAACTAACTAACTACAAGTATTCATCCCTTCTTAAGGAGAATAGGACATTATTAAGGTACATTATCTATCTCTACTCACACTCTTAAAACTATACTTATGTTCTAACATACTACTTTGACATATACTTTCGCACTCGATTTTTGTGTACTGTCAACTGTCTTCCGTCTACATTTTTAATTGTACAATTCGGTTCTTGAACACTAACCACTGAATACGGACCCTGGTACCAAGGATCAATTTTGTGTCGTTCTTCATTGGTTAGTATAACAAGATCACCTGGTTTCAAATTTTGTCGACAAGCATTGGCATTATGAGCAGTCGCACGGTCAATTTTAGCCTTTTCTAAGTGCTCTTTCGCTCGCTTATGAGCGTATTGCAACCTATACCGTAATTCCTTAGCATAAGCGTCTATATTGTAAAGAGGGTCTACACGTGATTCGTTTAGTGACTCTGGGATAATGGCATTTCTGCCAAATACCAGCTCGAATGGAGTATAATTATGGTATGTACTCGGTGTTGTGTTATAACAAAATGCATAATATTGTGTCCAAGTGGACCAATCTGATTATGAATCATTTACATACATACGTAAATATTCATTCAGAACACGGTGGTTTCTTTCACAACCCCCTATAGATTGACTACGATATGCGGTGGATATGCGATGTTCGATCGAGAGTAGTTTAGTTACATTGTCGAATACCTGATTCTTATATTCTGTGCCCATGTTTGTTCGAACTTCTTTCATAGGTCCGTAAATAAAAATGAAATTCTTTACTAAATAGTTTGCTATCGTTACTGCCTCTCTATTAGGGATTGGTATTATCACTATGTATTTTGTTAGTTCACACTGTATTGTTATAGCGTATTGATTCCCATCATTTGATGTTGGTAGTTTCCCAATCGTATCAATACATACGATATTGAATGGCTTTTGAGGAGTCGGTGTTATAGTCATTGGTTCTGGTTGTTTTAATTTGATTTTATTAATTTGGCATTTGTGACATTTTTTAACAAAAAGCGCTACGTCACGAGACATTTGTTTAAAAAATAACAGGACTTTAGTTTTTTCAGTAACCGTTTTTGACCGCAATGACCTCCTAGTAGTGGATTATCGTGAAATTGTTCTATAAGTTTCAATTTCTCATTTTTATTTGTTATAAGTTTTCTTTTATTACATAAAACAATAGTTGTTTTTCTAAGGCACTTTTCTCCTACATCCTTAAATGTATTAATAGAGTATTTTTTAAATATATTATCATCTAGGTTTATTTTAACTTTTTGAAATTTACAATCACCAGCCATACTGTCTAGCTTAAATAATAATTGCTCTAGTGCAGAATTATTATCGTTAGTAATTGAGATTTCGCTTTGTGTGCATAATTTTCTTTTACTCATTATTGTCATTTTTAATGATGCATCGTTAACTTCGAATTTTATTAATGTCAATTTAAGTGTCTCGGAATTGTCTATAACTTCGTAAACTTTAGGTTTTATATAAACGTCATTTTTATTGTTTTTATTCGAATTACCCTTACTTTGCGTTAGTTGATTCGTTGAGGTAGTTGTGTTTGGTTTTGCATTTGACCTAGCTATGGCGAGTATTTGTGTCGCATTGTTGTGCATATTTTTTAAATCGTCTATACTAATCCTAGACAATGCGTCAGCGCAAACATTGCCTTGACCTTTAACATATTGGATTTCGAAATTGTACTCTTCAAGTTCAAGACGAACTCTAGTTAATTTAGAAGTTGGGTCTTTCATTGAAAATAAATAAATTAAAGGACGATGATCAGTTTTAATGTGAAATTTTTTTCCATAAATGTAGCAACGAAAATATTTGATTGCCCAATGTATTGCGAGTGGTTTTTTTTAAAATGATGGCTTTATTAATTTCGCTTTTTGTGAATGAGCGTGAAGCGTATACTATTGGAAGTTCGTGTCCGTTAAAATTTTGAGAGAGGACAGCCCCGCAAGCAATTTGTGAAGCGTCTGTTGTAATTATAAATGGTTTAGAAAAATCTGGATACTGAAGAATTGGAGGAGATAATAAGGAATTTTTTAGTAAATTGAAAGAACTTTGGCATTCATCTGTCCATATAAATTTTGCGTGTTTTCTCGTTAATTTGTTTAATGGCAATGTTATTTTTGTGAATTGTGGTATAAATCTGCGGAAATAATTTGTAAATGCAACTAGTCTCTTTCTTTACTTCGTCCGCGTTTTTCGGGATTGGATATTGTTTAATAATTTGAGACATCTGAAAGAATCCCTTGATCTGTAATTTTGTGACCTAAATACGTAACTTCGTTTCTGAAAAATTTACATTTTTCCGGATTTAATTTTAAATTAAATTTTCTACACGTTTCAAATACTTTCTGTAAATTTGATAAATTATGTTTTTTAGAGCAACCAATAACGTTTAAATCGTCCATATATAAAAATGCTTTTTCAGGAGTGATTCCTGCAAATGCAATTGACATCATTCTTTGAAAACTATTGGGACTCACTGAAAGTCCGAAGGGTAATCTAGTAAATCGGAAGGATCCAGCGTCTACACTAAAAGACGTCATATCGCGTGAATTTTCTTTCAGCGGTATTTGATGAAAACCTGATATTAAGTCAATTACAGAAAACCATTTGGCTCGACCTAACTGATCTAAAATGTCGTCTATACGAGGTAATGGAAATTTGTCGGCGATTAATTTTTTATTTAGTTGTCTGTAGTCGATTACTAAACGCCATTTTTTAATTCCATTTTCTGATTTTTTGGGAACTAGTAAGATTGGACTGTTGTACTGAGACCTAGAGGGTTCTATTATTTCATGTTCTAGCATTTTATTTATTTGTTGATTTATTTCCTGTTTATGCGAATGTGGACTTCGATAATTTTTTATGTACACCGGTTTAATTGTTTAATTGTTTAGCTAATTTACTTAACCTATCGTCTTGATCGTTGGTAATATGATATACATGGAAATCATCTAGACTGAGTGTCTCAATGTGAATATTTCTTAATGTGATTATATCGGAATTTGTGTTAATAATTTTTACAAGAGGAGAATTACTTGACACAATTGTACGTGCTACAAAAACTCCTGGATATAATTCTTTGTTTACCACTACAGCGTCTTCTTTCAGATCTTCGAATTTTTGGTAATATCGTATAACTTCAGAACGTGCTGGCACTATCATTACATTATTTGCCTCTGGACTACTATAAATGGGGACAACAACATGTTGATTATGTAGAATTTTTATTGTCATAGTCCAGTTTGAATAATTGAATGTGCATTTGTATTTAGAAATGAAGTCTCTACCTAAAATTGCATCTGTTGGTATAGAAAAATTTTCGTCTACAATATGGAAAGTATGTGAAATTTTGTAATTGTCAACAAAAATATCTGTTTCAGTAATACCTAATGATTGGATGATGCCTTCAGTAACGCCTTTGATATTGCTAATATTAGAGGTGTTAATTATTTGATTGTTATTAATTTTTGTACATTTAAAAATTGAAATATCCGCTCCTGTGTCTAAAAGAAATGTACATTGTGAACCAGTCATTTTTGTTGAAAGTGTTACGAAATTAGTGAAAGATAATTGGCAATTAAAAATATTTACGCAGCGTCCCCCAGTTGTCCCTGCTGGGGGAACTGCTCGTTTCCCGATTCTAATGCTAATGGTTTTACGGTTCGCGTGAAAATTCGGTCGTTATGCCTATTATTTCTAAAATAATTGTTAAATCTAAAATTTCGCCCACGACTTTGTTGCGTATGTGGTGATCTAATATGAGGTTGGTAATTATTGTTTCTGCCTCGGTTGTTATTCCATCTATTTAACGGCGTATGTCCGCGATTTGAGTTATTTGGCCTACAGAAATTGGTGTTCCGGTTTGTGTAAAAAACGTTCGGGTTATTAGTAACTGTCGACATGGATGATGTTATGTTTGCAAATTTAGTTAATCCTTCCTGTACATTTGAGAAATTTCCAGCTTCTATTATCAATTTGGTTCTATCTGAATAAGCATTTTGCGAGAGTGACCTAATGACATTGTCAGTGGCGTATTTACCTGCTACTGCTATTGGTAGGCCTTCTGAGATAAATGCTTGTTTTAGGTTTTCTGCTAGAGATTCTATTTCCGCTGTATATGATGTAGCATCTTTGTGATTTTGTTTGCAATTTAAAAGTTTCGCGGTTAAAAGCTGTGAACTTTCGCCCCTAATTCCATTTTTAAAACATCTACAATTGCTTGTATTGAATTCTCATTCGTCACTAAATCGCGTGCTTTACCTATTAAGCGTGTTTTAACGTAAGTTACGGCATTATTGTCATGATCCGCTGAATTTTCCTTTAATAATATAAGTGCGTCTACGATTGCGCGTAGTTTTGTCGGATTTCCGTCAAATTCCTGTGGGAGAATCCTACTAGCTAAGTTAAAAAATTCAACGTTAGTTAAAGTCATGTTTTCAATAGTTGAATCCTCGCCACTATAATTAATGTCTTCTTGGAGTACTAATGGATTTATTTGTTTAACTCAGCTATTAGGGATTTTATAATTTATTTGTAACGCTTGAAATGACCTTATTACTTTATCTCTAATGATTCAGAATAATTCTTTAACTACCACCCTTTGATTATCGTTTAACTTTTCAAATTGACTTCGTACGCTTTTAGTAAAACGATTAAATAACTGTACTAACTGTTCGCCTATTTCTTTTCTAATTTTTTCACTTTTGGGTACTTCCTTTTTATAGCCCGCTTTGACTGCTTAATAATTTGGTCTTTTATGCTTATAATGTCTTGCAAATATTGATCCCAAGTGATTCACATAAAAAAAATTTTTTTTTTCTTAAATTATCTAGCCTATACAATTATTATCTTAAAATTAAACACTGTCACTTACTCATGTTCCTTGCGTTGTTTATGCACCGCACTTGTTGATCGTACTGTTGCGTCGTCAGGGTTGATTCAAAGTTGCGAATCCACTCTTTCTTCTAAACTGCATCTAACCTGGCATTGCTTCTTGCGGCTTATTCCCGTATTGTCTCAGCTATAACTTTCTTGCATTTTGTCCATACCATCCACAAAATTATTAAAAGAACCAGCACTATTATTATTGTGTGTAATATATCTTGGGTAGAGCCGAATTTGGTATCTGAGGACTGATCACCGCTGTTACCTGCTTGTGCGATGATCACCTCTTCTTTTGTGGCGGACTGTCCATAACTTTTGGTATTATTCGTTAGTCTTGTAATCTTCGGATCTCGGTGTATTCTGTTTCGGCAGGGTCGCCATGTAGTATTTAACCCCAATTGGTGTTAATATTTATCCTTACAGTTTTAGAAAGATTATTTATTGCACACATTAACAATGATGTACTTAACGACAAGATCGTTTCAGTACTACTCTTACAGGTACCTATAGTATCTGTTTAGTATATATTTACAATCTGTTCTAGTTTTACCTAGTTACTTCTATTTATAATAGTGAAAAGTGTGTTGATAAGAATGCATGACTTTACAATTCCTTCAGTACATTGGTCTATTTATATTGTAATAATTGTTATTGCATATTTGCATACTAAGTAATTTAACTAGTTTAACTTTTAAATGTGTTTTACTTATTCTATTGAAATTGAAATGAAATTGAATGTTTCGTAATTGCATCACATAGGATTCTCGGTGAAAGTCTTTGATTAATGGATGCAGCTGTCTGGCGATTACCTGGAATGACAAAGTGTGATTGTGCGCTATTTTAAATTTGCCGTAGGATTTGACGTTACATCGCATTAAAATGAAGCCTTTTTATTGGCGGCTTAACTAACGTTTTACGAAATTACAGAAAACGGACAGAGCGTGGTTTCCTTTAGCCAGTTAATGTCCAAAACTGAGAGAGGTAAGGTGTAAACAGTTCGTAAACATTTAGTGTTCGTGTTAAGAGTTATTATAGAAAATATACATTACTAACACACATTTTTTATTGTAGTCGGTGTAATTATAACCTTACACAAGCAATGAAGGTTATGCTGAGATTTCGGTACGTGCCTTTTATTAATCCCATTATAGGCAATTTGAAGTGCTCAAAATTTTGGCTAAAAGGTGTCATATCATCCATTTTTCTTGACTTGTTCAAGTTTGGGTACATAGACTAAAATGTATAAATAAATACAAATTAATGACATGAAAGGGGTAATAAAGCGAAGTGCTGTGTTCACAGGAAGCTTTACATCGCACCATAACCGCATGATGAAATCTATAGCTATAGGCTCTGTGAATAAAAAATCATACAAATCTGGTGGTGGTGCGTTACACTTAAAACCGTTTCCAAAAAACTGAATAGATTAACTGAAAGGCCGGTAGCAGGCACTCATTTAAAGAAATACGCCAAAAATGTACCCTACTTTAGGGATACTTTTATGAGAGATAGCATGAGGCCCGGCACGCGTTGGGTGTAAAAAGGTATGGTATTATGATAGTTTCGGTAATCTTCGACCACCAATTGAAGTGATTAATTACTTTCGGGGTAGTCACATTTATTATAATTACTACCAAGATCCAGATTTTAATACAATTATTTGTGGACACCTATGCCACAATTTTTATATAAATAATCGATACAACGTCAAATATTCTCAGTTACGTCAATAACATTTAGTTTAGAAGGTGTTGGTGATATAGCTAGCGACAACTCCTAACTACCGATAGAACTAGATTTTAGGAAGAAATACGTTATCGGGTTAATTGGATTATACGGTTGCAACAGTATTAGAAACATTTAAGCAGACAACGATAGATTTTATTTTAGAACAAATTTATCTCATTTGCAAGTGATTAATATTCCACACGGAGTTACATAAAATTAATAGTTATCCAAAATCTAAAATACACACAGAAAAGTTTATCATTACATCAAAATGTCAATACACTTAAATGTGAGATAACCAGTTCATTTGAAATCGATTTTACTAAAGAAGATAGCATTGGTCGAATGGTAGTGTTTGAGTGTAAAATATTACAACCGAATATTTTATACACGTCCGCCGTAGACAACCATATACTGAAACACACTAATCTACACGTAGAGTGCAACATTATAAAAGGATCTTATCGAAACGGGTAATCTGCAAAAGGATTATTTGAGAATGCCGTTTAAGTTTCCCTCTCCTTCACCCTCTCCCTCTCCCGCCCCCGCTCCCTCCCCTTCTCTCACCCTCTCCCTGTCTCTCTCCCTCTCCCTCGCCCTTAAAGTTTTTCTGTTTAGTCTACGTCTTATGTATTTAAACGTGGAAGGTGTTTGGAACTCTGAAAACGCAAAGAAACGTGAATCTCACGTTTTTATTCATCTGAAGGAAAACGTGGGATAATACCCGAAAGAACGAAATTATATATATATATATATATATATATATATATATATATATATACACCGCTGTCATTGCGTTCTTCAAAAAACCTATCTTACCGCGTCTCCGGGAAATACGCAATTCAGAATAAGTCCGATTGAGTATATTGGTTCGAAAGTTAATTTTCTACCGATTGCACTAATCAAATTTAACGCAGCTTAATAAACCACGGATTGTATATATATATATATATATATATATATATATATATATATATATATATATATATATATATATATATATTCATTTCTCCAGCACTACCAACTCCGTCTAATCAGTTGCTACTACTACACTTTCTTCTTGATGATGCACTTTTCTTTAATGTAACATGAATTCCAAACACATTAACCTAGGGTTCATTAATAAATCCTTACACCATATTCATTGTTGTCAAAGGTAAATTTAAGTAAGGGTCTTATTTTTATTTATAGAATCATGATTCCGAAGTAGTCATAATCTGAATTTAGTTGAGAAGCTACATCAGGTCATCACCATCAATACTACTTCTTTCTTAAAAAATGAATCGCAATATAAAGCACAATTACAGCAGTAGGGCAATTTAAAGAAAAAAAAAGTATTTATTTACTATACACAGTAAACAAAGCTACCAACCCACGTACATACTGACTAATGAGATTTGTATAGACAGCGACTATATACGTCATGCATATGTACATGCGAGTTGTAACAAGACAATCCAGATAAATACATTTTTATTACCATTTTCATTGGAAGTCTTTAATTCATTGATCGCATTCTATGGTATCGGTCGTTTATGACCGATGTCATTTATATCAATTGTTAGCTATGCCGTCATATGTTTTTCTGACGTTTATCATCTGTTTTGTGTCATTTGTGTTACATGCCCATTTGCGCAATTTCATCTACGTCATCAATAACACCTACGTCATCTACATCAGCTCCACCTAGATGAATTACTTTAGCCATCTTTGTCATTTAGGTTAACTGCATCATTTATGTCAAGTATACCATTCTTGCGCTTTTCATTATCCAAACTACTACGCCATCTGCGTTGTCTAAGATATTTGCACCACTTGCATCATCTGCGTCATTTATATTATGTCGTCATCTACGTCATTTACATATTCTCTGTAACCGTTGTCTGTGCCATACGTCAGCTGTGCCATTTTAATTAGCTACACCGTTCACACGGTTTACGTCAGCTATCTCATCTGCTTCATCTACGTCATCTATATAATCCAAGTCATCCACGTCAACTGCGTTATTTAGGTCATCTAGGTCATCTGAGTCATTTAGTTATCAACTGCCAACTACGCCATCTTTGTTATTCACACGATCTGCGTCACCTGCGCAATCCACTGCATTTGCACCATTTACTACGCATTGATGCTTCTCTCACACCACTGTTTTGAGGGAAATAGAATAATTTTGATTTTAATTTACGTCAAGTTCGCTAACCTCGCCATCAACACTAACTGCACATCAACTCCATTTCAACCCTCTGTCATTTTCGTTATCTACGTTGTCTAGTCATCTATAGCATCTACTTCATCACATTATCACCGTTAATTACGTATTCTGCTTCATCTCTACCATCCTAATTAGTCACCTACGCTATCTATGTACGTACATTCTGTATGTCGTCTGTGTTAGATACTTCGTCTACGTGGATCTTAGTGTACGACGTCTGCGTTATTTACATGTACATCCTTTACACCACTAAAACTGTTGGGGTTATTTGCTTCATCTACGCCATCAGCGACATTTAGTCATTCATTTCATCTATGCCACCTAGTTATCACCATTCGAGGCATCCGCATCGTACAAGTAATCCAAGTAATTTAAATAATTTACTTCGTTTATGGTACCTAGTTCGTGTAGTTCATTTACGTTATAAACGCCATAGTCATCCACATGATGCAGGGTAGGTTTTTTTTACAGTATTCCCGAACAGACTAAGATTTTAACGTGCTAAAGTACTCTAGAACACAGAGAGAGTTTAGGGATATTGTTTGGCTGCCGAATGGTTAGCTTAAATTGACTTAAGTCAAAGTTTGGAGGAAAACAGGAACTGGGTAGTGCATTCCACAATTTCGTCGCCGTGTGGAAAAATGTAGATTGAGCCTGTTTAGTGTGGCACGATGGAATTTTGAGTGCGTAATTATGGTGTGAATGGGCAAACCGAGTGTTCCTAGCGAAGATAGCCTGCGAAGACATTAAGCAGTGTATTTCGGAGGCACACTTGCCATAGTAATAGCGATAGAACAAGGAAAGAACCGAAACTATTCTTCTATGCTTAAGAGGCTGTAGGTCAGAAGTCATAGGCATATCATTTATAAGCCTGATAGCTCTTTTTTGTATGCGGTTTACCATATCAAGGGCGTATTGGGAAGCACTGACCCAGAGGTGGAAATTGTATTCCAGATGAGGTCGAATTTGGGCCTTATACAGTAAAAGGAGTTGTTGCGATGTGAACTACTGTTTAGATCTGTATAGAAAGCCCAGTTTACGGGCAGCTGTTTGGCTGGCTGACAAAATGTGGTCAACCCATGAAAGGTTCGATGATACGGACATCCCTAACATAGAAATAGAGTTTGAAAACTTGAGTTATAAGCCATTCATATTTACAGCAGGAAATCATCGGTCGTTCTTGGCGGACACAAGGCAACACTGCGTTTTGTCTGCGTTGAACGTGAGTAGATTATTCCTTCCCCATTCAAAGACACGTTCTAAGTCATTGTTGATTGAGGCTGCCATTTTCACCTTTATGTCCTGTCTAGACTTATTGTTGTGGGAAAACTGAGAAGAACTACAATGTAGAGTGTTGTCATCCGAAAAGCAATGAATCGGATTAGTTGTTGAGGAAATGAGGCCATTTATGTACAGCAGGAAAAGTGTGGGAGCTATCCTTGGGGTATTCCCGCGTTAATAGTAGTTTCTTCTGAAAAGAAGCCATCGACGACAACGCGTATACGTCTTTTATCAAGAAAGCTGGATATACAATTGATCAGCGAATCGGATAAGCCGAACGAAGTGAGCTTGGCAAGTAGACACTTGTGCCAAACCTGGTCAAAAGCAAAAGGTACCACCAATATTAGCACTTTACTCATTAGTTACGTTACTCTGACCAAAAGTATCCGTTATCGCCTTCATTAACCTTCGAACACGGCATGGCTACTAGAGAACTTATAGCAATATAAGTTTAACATTTCAAAATTATGGATGAAACCATTTCTTTTCATGTTTCATTAAAGTTACAATTTTTAGAAGACATTTAGCCATGTTAGTTAGTATCAAATTCTTTGTTGTGATATAAATCCAGAGGAAAACATCTATGAGTGAGCCGACCGGCGTTGGAACTGGATCCTCGTTTATACCCCTTTCGACTAACCTCTACCCAGATAAGTAATTTTAAATAATTTCTTACCTCTCTAAAGTAATATGGTGATATAGCACATTGTTCAGAACATAAAGATGGAGATCAAGTGGGTTTCGTATAACAGCATTATCAATAAGAGGTATGATTGAATGCATAATCACTTAAAAACACTTAGAGCTGTTCCTATTATTTTCAAAAATATGGAACCAGTAATATTATTTCCCAAATTACCAGTCGAAACTGTAGTGTCTCACGATACACTATTCCTAAAAACGTAATTCCAAGTAACTCGATAATTAACAGGCTATATTAGTGAACTTATTAGCATTGATACAAATTCTGTTAAACATTATCTAATGGCATCTTGACTTTACTGGAATTAATTTAAGGTTTATTAATTTAAGATTTCAAACCCTAACACTAAAGTTACTTGTAATAACTCAAATCTGATAAATAATTCAGCGTCTATTCGTATACTACGCTGTTTTATTTTAATTATACGAGATAGGTAGGGATAAAGTTTAGTGTTAAATCATAGTAAGACAGTCAAGGAATAAAATAACTGAAATTAAAATTAACTGGCTTTGCGTATTTATGATTCAACCCTTAAATTATACACTGGGAAAGAATCATCAAGAAAACCTAGCTGTTTATTAATCAATAAGTAATTTTGCAAGTGACATTTGTAAATCAGAGGAAAACAAACAAAGAAATGATTCAAAATGCAAATACAGCAAAGTTCTAGTAAATCAGTTTATAAAGCGTACAAAATTATAAAGTCAAGCGATAAATTAACGGGAAAATTAAAAGCAGTTTAAATGTACATAAAAACAATAACAAAATAAACTAATTCAGGATAAGTTACACATAAAATGAAGTAAACAGGAAATTTAAATATGTAAATAGATATGGGAACCACAACAATAAAATGCATTTTAAATTGTACATAAGCAAGAATAAAAAAAACTGAACAAACAATTTATATGTACACAAGTATATCGTGAACAAAAGGTGCTTTTCACCTAATACATATATAGATTCGTACAATTGCAATAAAATCAGGTATAAAAGAAATCGGTTCGCAAGTAAAATAATTCTGATGAAACCATCGAAATTAAGTATCAACCACTAAAAATCATTTAAAAAACTGCCTTTTAAAAATAAGGTCGAAAAAAAACGGCTTAGTTTACAACTGGCCAAGGAATAGTCAATAAACTACCACTTAGTTGTGGCGCGACTGTTTACTTGACCGCGCTAGGGCCAACAGCACCTTTTTTTCATGACTCACGTTTGTCTACATATCGCTTTATTTTAAAACAAAAAAATGGTTAATTTAAGAACTATAAAATTAGTCGGAATTCGATAAATTTTCTGATCTGGTCACATGTTTGATAATCCCCAAGCGTCATTAAGAATTGACAAAACAAAATAAAATTTAGGCTGTTGTGTCACGGTTTTCCTCGTGTTGGGTTCTGGACAAGGGCGGAAGACGCTAATAACATACAACGATGCTAAATCATATCAGTAATGATCAAAAAACACCATACAAGTACTAATACCGGCTATCGAAACATATTGTGTTATCGAGATAGTGTTTCGAAACTGAAACCTAACTTACTACTATGTAGTCATATATATATATATATATATATATATATATATATATATATATATATATATATATATATTTCAACACTTTAATACGTGTAAGTTTGAGAGTTGATTTTTAACTAAAAAGTAAATTAAATTTCAAATTCAAATGCCCGGCAAATAGTAAGGATTTACTCTAAGCATTTATGATTTAAGTTCGTTTGTAATGGCACGGCCAATCAATGCAAGTAAATATATAGGGCCGTTTCCGGACTATTTTAGGTGAGAAATTAAAAGTTCAAGGTCATGTGTTTGGTGGAGAAATTTTAAGGTCATCGGAAAATTGAAAAACAAGGTCACGTCCCATTGTCATTGACCTCTTCAAGGTAAGAGTTGATTGGCCTGTTCCAAAGTAATAGTTTTATTGGGGGTATTACAATTCCTCTAAAATTAGTTCGTATAGGGCCGGTCCTGGCTCAGTTCAAGGTCACTCGTCCTCTGCTGGTAATAAATCTAAAAATAAAATTTTTAAGGTCAAAGTTTATCGAACTGCTGGGGTGTCATATTACAATTCTTAGAAATCTAAAATTAAATTCAGTTCGTAGAAACAAGAAGAATGGTAGGTTGTTGTCTATGCTGAAAGTATATCAATGTTAGATGATTTTTGTATTGGCTAAATTGAGTCAAGCTCTTCAAGGTCAAAATTTATTGGTATCATATTACAATTCTTAGAAACCTAAAAATAGGATCAGTTCATGTAAACAAGAACAATGACAGGTTGTTGTCTACGCTAAAAAGTAGGTCAAGGTTGAATGGTTCTTGTATTGGCTAAATTTAGTCAAAGTCAAATAGTTGTGTAAAAGTAGATCAAGGAAAGTATTTTACAAGTGAAAACTTGTTCTGGTAGGTAGGTACTCAAAGTCAAGAACACATTTTTCTATAAACCGCAGTGTGGTGTGTTGAAATAAGTTAGTCAGTTGGCAATTTGTAATTATTATACACGGAATTAGTTGGGTTAAACCAAAGCACCTATTGCAAACCCTTTAAAAATGTGCGTGACCTCGAGGAGATATATAAAAGGTATCAAGTGATAGATGTGGCCCTCCGTTTACTTTCCGATCTATAACAAATGCCTAACCCTATCGTATTTCCCGACGGACTGGAAATCGGCTTCCACCGTCATGGTACCAAAACCCCATGCTGACCTAACCTCACCCTCCTATAGACCTATCTCCCTCCTGAGTTGCATCGGAAAATGCTTCGAGCAGATTCTAGCCAGGCGACTTAGGGAACACCTAGAATTTAATGACCTTCTTCCCAACAGCCAATTCGGCTTCCATCCCAACCGAACGTGTCACGATACCTTGTTGAAGCCTCTTACAGAGACCACCAGAGCATTCAACCACAAGCAATGCAATCTGGCTGTGTTTCTGGACATTAAGCAGGCATTTGACAGGATCTGGCACGCCGGTATCCTGCACAAGATCCGAAACCTAAACATTCCCGACCCTTTCACCAGGAGTCCTACTTTCGTACCTGACTGATCGATCAGTTCGGGTCAAAGTGGGGAAAACCTACTCAGATCCTTTCCAACCCACAGCAGGCCTACCGCAAGGTTCCTCCTTAGCCCCGATCCTCTACACTATCTTCGCTTCCGATATTCCCGAAGTCACCCAACCCGGAGTAGTCGTAGCACAGTGAAACGGCCTCCCTCCTCATATCCAAAACCCTACGGAACTTTTCCAACTGGGCTAACCGGTGGAGAGTCTCCGTCAATCCTACCAAGACCCAAGCAATCCTATTCCACCATCCTCATTACACCGAAGATAAGTTTCCCAAGCTTGCCTCCAAAAATGTGTCCCTCACTTTGAATCAAGAAAGACTCTCTCTCCAAGATAAAATTACCTACCTTGAAATCCTTTTCACGAGAACCCTCAATTGGCTCCCTGATGTTCAGAAAACCCTCAATAAGATTAGGAACCGCGCAAACCTACTGGGTGCCCTCTGGGGTAGAATCAGAGGTTGTCACCCCAAAACACTCATGCACACTTATAAAACCTACATCCGCCCTGTTATGGATTTCCGAGCTCCCATATACACTAACATAAACTCCAAACACCTTTCCTCTATAGCTTCCTGTGAACGCCGAATTATCCGACGTATACACCGGTTACCCTTCAGGTACCCTAATAACCTCACCATCCATCACGCCAATATACCACCAATCATCCATAGAATCCAAACCCTTCAGAGAAATTTCACGCACAAAAGAATTTTCGGCGACACCGTCTCAACCAAAGAGATCCTGACCACTCCTTATAACTACCGATTTCCCCAATTCCCACGAGGGAAACCCAAATTAAAATTTAAACATCCTCCCGCTATCCTTACTCAACTCCTCGACGACCTCCCCGAGGAGATAGAACAATCCATTGATAACATCCTTTATGCCTTCCGCATACCCACGTTTATTGGATGACGACCCTAGCAAGATACCGGCCAACGCAGATAAGCACACCAACCACGCCACACCCACCACATATAACACGCACACTTAACCCAGTAACACTCATTACTCAATTAAAATCAAATCCTTTTTTTTTGTTTTTTTTTAACCCAAAAATAACCACACCTCATGATTGTACACTATACAATAACACCAAACAACGCAACACAACAACAAGGAATGACCAGGGCTGAAGAGGAGAAGGACTCCTGAACAGTCCACAATAAGATATATATATATATATATATATATATATATATATATATATATATATATATATATATATATATATATATATATATATAAGCAAATAATAAGTAATTACTAACACAAAAGCATGAGCATACTAACAAAAAAAAATATGTGGCTGTAATTGATACTAAGTATGGTGAATGTATAGTGTTGGAAACAGCTGATTTTAAAAGTGTATTACCTCGGCGCTTTTTGAGTATTTCAAAGAATAAACCCGCGTTGAAGAATTTAAAACGTTGCTATACATAAAGGTTGTGTCCATAGTAGTTTAGGGGCGACTGGAAAAACGAAGTAGTGCTACAACCCCACCATATGTAAATTAGTTAGAATAATTTCTTAAGCAGTATTTAGTCATAGTACAATTGTGAGCAAGTAAAGTCGTAAAGTTCACCGTTATATGTGGGTACCACGCATAGTTTCAGTAACAACAATAATAATAATAATTTAACATTGTGTTGTTGGTGCTGTCAAAATAGTGATGGTAGTAAAAATAAAAATGAATAGAAATAAGATGAAGGTCTTCTAACAACAACACTGACTGGCCGTCATTTCAACAGAAAGATGATGATTTATCAGGAGTGTGAAAACAAGCAGATAAGAAATATTTAATTGATTGTCTTTATTATAAACTGTCGAATGATATAAATCATATATATATATATATATATATATATATATATATATATATATATATAATTCGACAGAATTAATCTTGACGATCAGTTAGAAATCAAAATTTTAATTTTTTGGGGATGTCTTCAGTGGGCAGGGTTTGTAAAAAAGAAACGACTCTTTTTTGCTACGCCGAGCTTTCGGAAATGTTTATTTCCTTTATCTAGTTTAAAAATTAATTTGCATGTGACAACTTTCAATGATATTATAATGGTAGGCACTTACAGTGCAAAGTGAATTCTTAAATTATTCACATCTCTTTAGAATATATTCGGAGTTCTCATAATTTAAAAAAACTAAAGTATATAAATAATCACCGTTAACTACATTTTACAAAATTTATAGGAAATAATTCAAAATACGAACATGTCATTAATTCGACAGCTGAAATGTCACTGCAAATACATTCGTTGTTAATTGAAAAGGTATATCTAATATTTTAGATTTCAATTTTCTTTTCTATTTGTTTTTTAAATCAGATATCAAGAATCACTGACATTGTTCGATACTCTATTAGCCAATGACAGTAAGTATGAATAAGAGTGTATTAGATGTTGGGTGTCTCTTTTTTTATTAATTGCATTAGGGTTAAAAACCGTTTCAAAAGACTCGAGAATTAATCGTTTTGAATTGTTGGTTTCGTTAAAGATGAATTTAGTTCCATTAAAATTGGCCTTGAGTCCTGTGTCTACATTGTGTTCTGCTAATGCACATGATTTTTATTTAACTTTATGTGACGTCAGTCTATCTTTTAAAACTCGAGATGTTTGACCTACAGATGTTTGATTACAATTATGACAAGGAACACTATATACCACTCCTGATTTTTTTCTGTGGAATATCTTTTTCTTTTATGTTAGAATAAATATTATTGATTACTTTGGTGTATTTATGTGTCAATCTAAGATGTTGTTGGTCCTTAAAAACATTAACTAATTTTGTTGATGTATTTTCAATATGAAAATTTTTTTCGGGATGTAACTTCTATCTGTTCATTGTTACTGTTGTTAGAATTGTTTCTTTCAATTATATTATGTGTATTGTTTTCTATTAGCAATCATAGAGTAAGCTAATTTGATGTTATGTACAATGTTATTTATATTGTACAAGAGAGTGGCATGAAGTGGTTCATCACGCAGCGACTTCGCCTCGGATACATACAAGGTCCTGTGGCCAGAATCTACTTAAAAGTCTGTTTCCTATAGGTTGTAGAAGAAGTCCGTATTAACTGATTGGGATGAGCTTCAAGCTTTCCGTGGTGTGGTGGCTCGTTTTTGGATAACTGTGTTTATGTATGGAACACTGAGGTCTGTGTGTAATGTGTGGTTAGTGACGTACCAGGGTGCGTCTACTATGGTACGAAGGATTTTGGACTGGATTCGTTGGAATATAGCTGTGTTGGACTTGCTCGCGCATCCCCAGTGTTCAATTCGAAAAGTCTATATGGGTTTTATGACGGTTTTATATATGAGTAGTTTATTGTCGGTTGATAGATGTGAATTGCGACCTATTAGCCAATTAAGGACCTTCATTTTCAATTCTATTTGTTTCCTTTTCTTTGTTATGTGTTGTTTTCAATTTAATTTCGAGTCCAGATGGAGTCCCAAGTATTTCACTACTTCCTGTTGTAGTATGTTGACGTAATTAAGGTTCACGTTTGAACAGTTCCCTTTCATGAGAGTAAAAGTTATGTGTGCCGATTTTTATGCGTTGACTTTTATTTTCCATTTTAACAGCCAGTCCTCAATGAGGTTCAAGTGCTGCTGTAGTTTTGATGCAGCAGGTGTTGAATCGTTATTAATTGCCAATATTGCAGTATCGTCTGGAAAAGTACTCATAGTTGTATTTCGAGAAAGTGGTATGTCAGATGTATAAAATCACGTAGAAGGCTTGACTTGCGTCTAGGAAGATGGCTGTGCGGTATTGTTTGTTTTCCATGGCCTGATTGATTATGTGTACTAACTGATGGCGTTGTTGTACTGTGGAGTGGGTATGTCTGAAACTTGGCTACAATGGTCATTTTTCTTGCCGGGTTCTAAATCTTCATGTAATTTTGCCCAACTTTGCTCATTTTTGCCACCTTGTATATGGTTAAGTTTTTAGCTATTTGGTCTGTGATCTATTTTTTTTAAGATTGGTAACTATTTTATTAGCTTTTTGTTGATAAGTTAAAGTAGAATTATGTGTAAGTCTTTTGTAACTAGTTTCATCATTAAGTAAATCATTTGATAAATCTGAGTATTGATTCTTTGTCAGAATCACTGTAACGTTGCCTTTGTCAGACCTTGTAAGGATCAAATCAGAATTGTCTTTAAGGAATTTCTTAGATTTGTCAAAAAGATAATGTAAGTAAGCATTTTGATTTGGTTTATGATAAAAATTTGTTAGAATGTTAGTTATTTGAGATCTAAAAATGTTTTGTTTATTATGGTAACATCCTTCAGTGAGAAACTCAAGATCAGATAATAGTTTGTTAATTTGGATATCATTTGTGATATGCGTAAGAGCAAATTTCTTCCCCAATGATTAATATCTCACTATGTCATCAAGTATATCAACATTTGAAATATTTTTTAACCAATTTTCATGAACTATATTTGTAAGCCATCGTTTTTTTTTAATTTTTAATTGTTGGAATCTATTAGTGTTTCTTATTTTGACTTGGTATATTTATTTTGGTTTCTATAAGTGAATTCATTTCAAATTTTAATTGGAAGAGTAAGGAGAATGCTATATTCTAATTATTTTGAGATTTTTCAAATGTTGATAAAGTTCTTAATGTGGCTGAGATTTCCATGTTTAAAGTTTTAATATCTAACTTTTCTTTAAAATTATTTAATTTTCCACTTGTTTTTCCTCTTATGGTGCCAAAAAGGCCCATAATGTTTTTTGTGTTGTTGGTGATGTGTGTAGGTAGTAGTCGATATTGTCTGCATTTGATAAGAAAAGCCCTCCTGTTTCCAAATGATGCTTATTTGATGTTAATTCGTGCCCAAGATTTTAAGTTCTCTACTACAGCATGTCCAAACTGATTAAAAATAATCTGGTAAAACTCCATTCCTATATAAAATTTGACAGAATTAATCAGAATTTTTTTGGGGATGTCGTCAACAAAATTAATTAATGTTTTTAAGGACCAACAACATCTTAAATTGACACGTAGATACACTAAAGTAATCAATAATATTCGTTCTAACATAAAAGAAAAAGATATTCCAATGAAAAAATCAGGAGTGGTATAGTGTTCCTTGTCATAATTGTAATCAAAGATATACAGGTCAAACATCTAGGGGTTTAAAAATTAAACCGACGTCACATAAAAGTGACATAAAGTTAAATAAAAAATCATGTGCATTAGCAGAACATAATGTAAGAACAGGACGCAAGGCCAATTTTAATAGAACTAAAGTCATATTTAACGAAATCAACAATTTAAAACGATTAATTGTCGAGTATTTTAAACGACACCCAACATCTAATACATTCATATACATACTTACTGTCATTAACTAATAAAGTATCGAACAATATCACTGATTCTTGGTATCTGCTTTAAAAAACAAATAGAAAAGAAAACTGGAATCTCAAATATTAAATAAACTTTTTCAATAACGACATTTCAGCTGTTGAATCAATGACGTGTTCGTATTTTGAATTATATCCTATAAATTTTGTAAAATGCAGTTAATGGTGATTATCTATATACTTTTGTTTTTTAAATTACAAGAATTCCAAATATATCTAAAGAGATATTAATAATGTAAGAATTCACTTTGCACTGTAAGCCTTGATAAAGGAAATAATTTTCGAAATCTCGGTGTAGTAAAAGGAGTTGTTTCATTTTTACAAAGCCAACCCATTGACAGCCCCAAAAAAATTAAAATTTTGATATATATATATATATATATATATATATTTATAATTTAAAACAATATTTAATAAATTAATTTATACTTTAGTTTGTTTTGTGGAATCACAGAAAATGTTTTTATTACTCCACCACATTGTGGAGCATTATAAGAATATGTATTTATTTTACTGTGATTAAATTATTTCTTTAAACTGTTGTATTTTATGGAATATATACAGTGCGTTCAATATAATCCGACGCACTCAATAACTCTTTTGTATTGAGTTTCACAAGAAAGTGTTTAAATAGTTTTTTATTCATTTACAAATACTCTATTAAGTGCTTGGTTTAGATACTTTTTTAAGCGCACATAATTTCATTTTTTTAAATCACACTGTATATATATTTTTGCATTTTTGCATTGCTTATTTTTTTCTCAATACATACGTATAAAATTCTTATAGGGTTTTATAAAAAAAAATTAGAGAAAAATGTCATCGAAAGTTTTTCAATTTTATTATACGATTAGAAGAATCAAACAAAACCGTAGGCAGCGTACGTCAACAAAATCGCATCGCAATTGTTTTTTCGTTTATTGCAATTTGATCAATCAGATAAAGGTTTAATTTGATTTCAATCGAAATAATTGTTTAAAATGAATAACAGTGAAAAAGTTGACCTGTTGTTAATTTTCGGTGAATGTAAACGTAATTCTCGACGAGCGGTAGAATTATACGCACAAAGATATCCCAATAGATACCATCCTACGAAAAATTGAACAATCGCTTAGAATGCGTGGAACATTACCAGGAGTAAATTATCAGAATTTAGAACAACAAAGAAATGTTTTGACCGAAGATATTGAACTACAAATATTGGGTTATATTAGAGTAAATCCACGGTCATCTATTAGACATGTAGCGCAAGAAGTAGGTGTATCAGTTGGCTCAATTCACAGGACATTACAAAAATTCAAAATGCTGCCTTATAAAGTCGATTCGGTTCAACACTTGCGGCCTCAAGACTCTGATCGAAGATTAACTTTGATTGCATGGATAGTTGAGCAATGTGATCACAATCCATTATTTTTAAATCATATTTTATGGACAGATGAATTCAATTACAAATAATGGAGTTATTAATAAACAAAACAATCGTTATTGGTCTGACGAAAATCTTCATTGGTCAATGGAAACTAACCATCAAACCCTATGGGGTACTAATGTTTGGTGCGGTTTAATTGGAAACCAATTACTAGGGCCTTATTTCTATGATGGTAATCTAAACGCCAATAGGTATCTTGAATTTTTAGATAACGTGTTACCAACAATGTTCGATGAGCTTCCTCTGCTTCTGCGACAACAATTGTATTTCCATCGAGATGGAGCTCCAGCTCACAACGCGTTGATAGTAAAAGAATATCTTAACCAAACGTTCAATGAACGATGGATAGGAACCAACGGCCCGGTAGAATGGCCTGCGAGATCACCGGATCTTACACCGTTAGACTTTTTCTTGTGGGGTCATTTAAAAACAGTGGTGTATGCCGATCCACCTTTAAATGTTATAGACTTAAAGATTAAAATTACAGCTGCATGTGTTAATTTAACTACGCAGCAAATCAAAAAAGCAACTAACCATGAACTCAGGCGACGATTAGAAGCATGTCTAGAACAGAATGGTGGCAACTTTGAACAATTTATTCGCTAATTATAACTGATTTTGTTTAATTTTTCTGATCATATAATAAAATTGAAAAACTTTCGATTGCATTTTTCTCTAATTTTTTTTTATAAAACCCTATAAGAATTTTATACGTATGTATTGAGAAAAAAATAAACAATGCAAAAATTCAAATATATATATATATATATATATATATATATATATATATATATATATATATCAGTGTGATTTAAAAATAATTATGTGCGCTTCCGGTCAAACCGGAAGCTTAAAAAATTATCTAAACCAAGCACTTAATAGAGTATTTGTAAATGAATAAAAAACTATTTAAACACTTTCTTGTGAAACTCAATACAAAAGAGTTATTGAGTGCGTCCGATTATATTGAACGCACTGTGTGTATATATATATATATATATATATATATATATATATATATATATATATATATATATATATATATATATATATATATATATATTAAATAAGTAAAGAGTACTCGTGACGGCTAGGATTCCGATAGCTCGAATATTCTTGCAGCTAACGAAAGCTTAAAAAATAGTCGTGCAGGAGTGAAAGAACAAAACTTGCAGTCAACGATTAGTACTTCCCAATACTGTCACAGATTAATTATGTGCACATTTTCGACTACGTTCTAAAATAATAAATCGGACCCTCATTATTAAGAAATGGCACAAACAAGTTTGCTAAAAGCTTTATTGTCACGTTTTACCACAGTTCGAGTCCAAGACGATGTTTTTGAAAAATATTTGCATGTATTTGAATTTGTGGGAGTTTAGAACATTTCGCTCTTTAGCAGACGTTGAATTTTATTTTTAAAGTAATGAGCATTATGCATATTTCGATTAATCTTATTCTGCGAATGAAATCTTTACTATTGTGCCAACACAATTAAAAAAAAATACACTGGAGGGCCAATTTTCAAACGGGAAAGTGAACTGAGTCGCCAGATTTCAATTCTTAACAAATTATTTAGTGTAAATGATTCAGCATTATTTAAAAATAAGAATGACAACGTATCAATAATGACAAAATAATTACATGTTCCTAAATTCACAGTAAACGTAGAGTACATCTTCATGGATGATGGGTTTTTACTAGTTTTAAACGGATTATTACTGTTATCGTGTAAATCAAAACTATTTACATAACCTAAGGTAATAAAATTTTAAAAATAAAATAATCAGTAGTAATATCACAAGAGAATAAAAATAAATATATGGTAAATAATTAGACAGAGTTTCGAAAACCTGTTGCCAAGTATGGAGGATTATTTTCTAATTTATCGAAGTCTCGTGTGGTATTCGTTAGATTATTTTTGACGTTACAATCAGAAACACGTTTTCAATATTATATTTTTATTTTAACAAATAAAGGTTTCTAAACCTTCAAATTGATGACAGAAGTCAAATCGAAAAATACGTTGTCATTCAATAAATACAAAATACTTAACATTATTTTCGCGGTAATCATGTAGGTAGATTATTCCCACTATAATAATGTTTTGATTGGCTAAAACATAAACACGTGACTGAAATTGAAAGTTTCTATTGGTTCTTAGAAACGTAAAAAAATAATAATAATAAATTTAATAATATGTAGAATATTCTGATTTTGTCTACTGATTAAAAAATTCGTTTGAAATAAAAAAAGTACTATAGTCCAAACCTCCAAGTGCAGTTATGGAGTAAACGTCTCTTTTACTAACTTTATTCATCTACAAATAATGCTATCTTTTTCTTTCATGACAATGTTGTCAAACGTAAATTGTAATTTAGGAACACATAATCTCTTTATACTTTCATATTATTGTTCGTTTGCACTACGTTATTTTTCAAATTAAACCAACTCTAGTTATTAAAAATCGTTCTTTTCAGAACGCTTAAACTTTGTAGAAGTGTCTATTATGGTAATGATTAGTATTTTCTATAATTCTGTTATTGAACCCAATTTTGAAGAAATTTCTTTAATTCTTCGATATGGAATTTCAAGCTGGCCCTTCAAAACGACGTATTGGAGAATATTTCACCCGTAAGGAGAAACGTCTCGTTCTTAACGTACTAAATTATTTCTCAGGTAAATTGAACGTTAGTACAGTCGTTAAAGAAGCGAGAAACGCTTTATTTGATTTACGTAAAAACTATTAAATATAATATGTAGATACCATATAATCTGCAACATGATATTGAACAGTTAATAATCAACGCTACACGATCTTCTTCCGAGGTGCTAAAGGTCGACTCCAGCAATTAAATCTGGAATATATCATTTGTGGGAAAATATCATATTATGTTGAAAATAAATGGTGTACCTATAATAAAATTTTAATAAAATTATTTTGTTTAAACATAATTTTACTGCTACAGGCAAAGTTTCAGTTTCTACTTCATCGAATGTTGCATGGTGTTAGTTGTAGTGTTTCTTTTACATATCAAAGCAAATTCTGTAGCAGTATCGATCTCATGTAACAGGTAATCCATTTATTTAACCATTATCTGTGAATCCTCTCCCCTATATGAAATTTACAATCTATGTTTTAAAGTTTTGATTTACATTGTAATGTTTATTTGGCTCTGATAAATTATAACTTTATTGCCGTGAAAATGCAGAAAAAGAACACTTACAGAAGTCAAAAGAACTAAAAATTAATACCTTAACGTTAAATTAAACTGAAATGATTGTGCTCAAATCATATATGTACCAGTCGAGGGAGATACTGGTAAAAACATATATAATAAGAGGGTTTGATACATTTAAAACAGTTTTAACAAGCTGGACCTAAAAATTATTGTCGTAATTAAGGTGTTTGTTATAGTTATAGACAGTTGCTTTATTAGGTACTTCTTAATGGCTAATTTGAATGCGGCCATAATCTAACTTTTCTTTCCAAGTCAATTCTTATGTCAAGACTACATCTCATGTGAAGTTCGTGTATAATCCCAAGCTGTTAAAATGTAATCAAGATAGTTTTTACCTTCCAACCAACATATACATATGCAGGTATAGAAGGTTATGCAATCAACTTTTTTTTCACTATCGCTAAATCGACTTGTTAACTCATTTTACAACTGTTGACCAAGTTTCGCCAAGATCGGCCATCGGTTTTTTTTTATAGAAGCATGCAGCTTTGGAATTTTTTTACGTTAACATGTATCTATGTCTATTAATCTCTATCTGTCATGAAGTTTTAAACGACTGTTTGACATAGATGATTGTTTTTGCGTTCACAATGTTGCCTGTTTTCGTAATGAACTTATAAAAAAGGTTGTATAATTAAGTCTAAAAAATGATGGAAGGTCGTGTTGTGTTTCATACCAAATATTTTACTTAATAACTAGATAAACAATCCATGAAACCATATATGATCCGAATTGAAACTGCGCATGGGAGTATTAGGAAATGCGCACTAGTGAATGCTGTACTGTGTAAACATAAGCCGCTGTGTGTGCAAGAAGGCGAATAGTTGTAATTATATAATTATTAGTGACCTCACTTGAAAAATTTTCTTTTAATTTTTTGCTGTCATTTTGACAAAAAGGCACTATGCAGCTTCTTATATTTAACTTCTACTAATGGCAAACTCGAAAAGCGCGAAAAACCGAGGTTAGAGAACCGCTTTTTGACGATTACAATTGATATCAGAAATTGAACTTTGAAATTCTAATGTTACGACTGCGCATGTCCCAATACCCCCAACTTGTAAATTTTCGACAATTTTTGACCTTATTGAAATGTTCAATTTGTCTCGTATTTTAAACCCGCAGTTAATATGTTCTGGCTATCTAGATACCTATGGGTGTTCCACACCAGATGTTTACGTACTGTAAACATAAATAGATGTAAGCATGTACACCTAAAATAAAATTCATTAACTGCAAAAATGAAATTTAATAAAGTAATTTTTACTGTTATCTTGGTGCCCACATTTAGCTTCTAATGCTACCAGCTTCTTATCAATCGAAGTTCTATTTGGTATAGTCACAACTCGATTTATAGGTTCATTTAAAATTTATATTCAGATCTTTTGTTTTAGGTTTGAAAACTGTGTGTCTTATAGCGTAGCTACCGGGCCCGGTATTATAAAACTGTGCAGTAATCTATCGGTATAAGGATGGCAAGCATGCACTGCCTTTTCATAGGCCCCATATTGCACTTGAAGGTTTGACTTGCGGATATATCTAGAACGATGCGGACCAATAAGAAATAAGCTTTGAATGTATAGTATAATATATATATATATATATATATATATATATATATATATATACAGGGTCTGGCGCGAAGAGCTTTGATTAAAAGTAATGGCGGATACAGTTATGTTAAAAATTTGAAATTACGAACCTGTAGGTTTTGGATGACGCTGAGTTCAAATATAATATTGTCCTGAATGTGGCATTTCCGGTTATACCGGAAGTAGACGTCAACTTTGTTATTTTAAATGGAACCAAATATTTTTTATTTTATTTTCGAATTTTACATGAAATTCTAGATAAAATTTGTGCACAATGTCCTATACCAAAAATGAAGTTTTTGCGAGATATTTCCATTTCTTTAATAATTTTGAAAAAATCCTAGTCCACATTGAATAAAGATATCTCCATTAATAACGAAGCTAGTGACGTGAAATTGTAACCAATAAACAACAAGCGATTGCCAGTTAACTCCATATATCCTTCTCATTGATATTTCATACAGGGTGTTTTAAACTTAGCCGCAAACATGCACAATTTAAATCATTTATAAGTTGCTTACTTTAAATAGAATACCCTGTATTTTATTACATTTTTCCGCTGTATTTTTTTAAGTCAATTTGTGTGGTATCAGTAATCCCTATATCTAAATCCAACCACTTTTGAGATATTTCATTATCTTAGTTAAAACATAACACTTAATTATTTCAACATTAGTAACGGGTAGGCCATGGCTGTCAAAGATTTGATAGATAGAACGTTAATTGTTGATGTTGTTTTGACAGTTTTCTTTACCAATTTGTATTTCATAGTAAATAATGGCAAATGTAGGATTTACTAATGATGATTTTTTAAATCTTATTATTATATACGGCGAGTGTAATAGAATTGTTGAACGGACTTGCCGTGTTTTTGCAGCAAGATATCCACATCGACCAAATGCAACTGGTGATATTATAAGAAGATTGCTTAAAAACTGCCGTCAGTTTGGTAAATTTAAGACAAAAATTAATAAAAATAAACCATTAGTGGACAGTGACATAAACGAAATTAATGTTTTGGGTTATTTTACGGCCTCTCCAAACGCCTCCATTAGAGATTGTGAGAGAGATCTTACTTTGTCGACGAGAACAATTCATCACATTTTAAAAAAACATAAATGGAAACCATTTTCATATCATTTGGTGCCACACTTACAATTAGGTGATCTTCCTCGAAGGGTAGAATTCTGTGAATGGTTTTTAATCGACATAATTCCCATTTTTGGTCTAATGAAAATCCACATGTTAGTAGAGAACGTTATTTCTAAGATAGTTGGAGTTTTAATGTTTTTTGTGCAATAAAAGACGATAAAATTTTATGATGAAAATTTAAATGGTACAAGATATTGCCACATTTTAGAAGGAGCCATACGACCGGCGTTACATACTTTAAGAAATGGAGAGTCGGCGTCAGCTTGGTATCTGCAAGATGGAGCACCTCCTCATAACTTTGGGCCTGTTACTCAGCATCTTTACGACATGTTTGATGATAGATGGATTGCCAATCAGGGTCCGTTTCGTTGGCCAGCTCGTTCTCCTGATTTGGCTCCTCTAGATTTTGGTATTTGGGGTTACATTCAAAATCAGGTATTTTCCAAACCTGTTACGACAAAGGATGATGCAGGCGGGAAATGTAATAAAATACAGGGTGTTCTATTTAAAGTAAGAAACTTATAAATGATTTAAATTGTGCATGTTGGCGGCTAAGTTTAAAAACCCTGTATGAAATATCAATGAGATGGATATATGGAGTTAACGGGCAAACGATTGTTGTTTATTGGTTACAATTTTACGTCGCTAGCTTGGTTATTAATGGAGATATCGTTATTCAATGTGGACTAGGATTTTTTCAAAATTTTTAAAAAATCGAATAATCTCGAAAATACTTCATTTTCGGTATAGGACATTGTGCACAAATTTTATCTAGAATTTCATGTAGAATTCGAAAATAAAATAAAAAATATTAGGTTCCGTTTAAAATAACAAAGTTGACGTCTACTTCCGGTATAACCGGAAATGCCACATTCAGGACAATATTATATTTGAACTCATCGTCATCCAAAACTCTTCGCGCCACACCCTGTATATGTATATATATATATATACATAAAACACAAAAAATGTTTCTACCTGTGCCCGTTAGACTTTGAAACCATCCACCCGATCGCTATGAAGCATTGGGAAGTTATTGAGTACACTTCCGCGAAGGTTTTTAGCATAAACATTTTTTAAATATCGGTCCCAAAGTTCCCTCATAATCTTTCGACGCAGCAACGCGTGCCGGGTACGGCTAGGTTTCATTATCATAGTAGAACACGCAAGGTTTTATATTTGATCAAAATAACAAAAATAACTATTAAATATATATATATATATATATATATATATATATATATATATTATTAATTATATTTTATTTAAAATTAACTTTTAAAATACATACAGTAAAAAATTAACTCGAGTGGGACTTGAACCCACGACCTCCACTTTGCTAGAGTGGGGCTCTTCCATCTGAGCTATCGAGGAGGCAAGTCACAATCGACTCAAACTTGAACTGTATGCACTTCCCTAGTTACGATGTATTATAATTATTATACACAGAATGAAGGATCACAGTCAACTTTTTGTGAATGTCATGTGAGCCCGCAATTCGCTAAGTTTCTCACATGACAACACATGACTGATTGTTAATTTTTTATTTTGCTGTATGCAATAGTAATAGATAACTATAGAAATTGGTTTAGTAAACGAACAGAAGTTCAATTTAATAATCATTAATTGTATTTTATTTAAAATTAACTTTTAAAATACATACAGTAAAAGATTAACTCGAGTGGGACTTGAACCCACGACCTCCACTTTGCTAGAGTGGGGCTCTTCCATCTGAGCTATCGAGGAGGCAAGTTACAATCGATTCAAACTTGAACTGTATGTACTTTCCTAGTTAGGATGTATTATAATTATTATACACAGACTGAAGGATCACAGTCAACTTTTTGTGAATGTCATGTGAGCCCGCAATTCGCTAAGTTTCTCACATGACAACACATTACTGATTGTTAATTTTTTATTTGCTGTATGCAATAGTAGTAGATAACTATAGAAATTGGTTTAGTGAATGAACAGAAACCAATTTTAAATAAAATACAATTAATGATTATTAAATTGAACTTCTGTTCGTTAACTAAACCAATTTCTATATATATATATATATATATATATATATATATATATATATATATATATGTGTATGTAGCTTAGTGCCTACTATTAATGGAATTTCAAAGTGGGTTAATCCACGTGTATTAAATTCGTCACGGACAACGCCGTGCAGGGTCGGCTAGTAGTTTATATAACAGTTTCAACGTAGGAGCTTTTTTTTTATGTTAGGTTACAGGTTTTTGTTTTTTTCCCTATTATTATTTCACATTACGTCAGTATTTAAAGTTCTACGCAGGCGCGAAACAAGGAAAAGCGTGATAGGTCCGCATTGATCTACATAAATTCTGAAACAAGGTTTGGACGGATGACTAAATGTTATACAACCATGGTGATAATCTAATATCGTGGTTTAACCGCACGTACATGGTCGAGAAAAATAAAACTATCACGCGATCATTCACTGGCTACGATTTATTTTATGATTTTGTCAAGGATGACTCAATGAAATTTGATTTTCAAAACCGTTTATTAATCGTTTTACTAAATTGAAATATAATTATTAACATCTAGAAATTAATCCGTATAAATTATGTCGTCCAGATGTCGCCCTTGACCTCGTATGCATTCATCTAAACGATGGCGTGCCTTTAGAATAACGCGTCTACACAGTCCTTCAGGCATATCGGCAATTTCTTCGTGTGTTCGGTCTTTAAGGTATGCGCACAAGAAGAAATATAGTGATATCAAATCACAACTTCTTGTTGGCCAGTTAATGTTACCTCTACGTGAAATTAATTTTTCATGGAAGAGCATTCTTATTGTCTCTAAAGCTTCATTCGCAGTATGGTTTGTGGCGCCGTTCTACTGGAACCATGTTCGATTATCAAGCCATTTAAATAATTATAATGCAGGGTCCTAGAACATTGCGGTTCACCGAAGATTATGGTTAAGCATTTACTGTTTCTGATTGTCCTCGATTATTCTTAAAAAATACGGACCAATAATGCCACTGGAAGACATTGCTGCTCATACAGTTACTTTTGGAGTGTGCAAAGCGACTGTATACTTTTTTTCTTCGGCTTGCCGCAGACCAGTACCGACAATTCCGTTTGTTCACGTGCTCGCCTAAATAAAAATGTGCTTCGTCACTAAAGATAATATCACAATCATTGAACTCCTGCATCAAAGCCTAAGACGGTTTCTTAAATCTTGAGCGAACTTGATCTTATACGGATGGTAATGTAAATCCTTTTTCAAGATTCTTTGAACACTAGATCGGTTTAAATGTAAAGCAAACGCATGTTTTCTTATCGAACAATGTGGACTTTGGCGTACAAAAGCATTTACAGCTTCGATGTTGATTTCATTTCTGATAGATCTTCTTCGGGGCTTTAGAACAAACTATAGAACCACTATCATCAAATTTTCGAATCTATTGGTTAATGAAATTAGCAGATGGACCTTGATGAGCATACCGTAAATTGCGGTTATTTCGAAACGCTCTCTGGACTTGTACGTACGAATAAGGACATTCCTTACAGAAAAAGCACGCGTTTCATTGAGAAATAAATTCTACAGAGGCATAATTGGAATGGTAACAGTAAAAATAATTGACATTGACAGTTTCCCTTGGCCTAAATTCTAAACGATCTATAGAAAGGTTTTGAGAAGTACGTTTCAGTGCAACCGTTTTACTTCATCTGTGTTTATGTTTTACACCTCCCATTACTCCAGATTTATTTAAACATGTCAGTTTATTGCTTTTTCTTTATTTACTTTTGAACTTAACATACATCATTAACCAGACTAAGAAGTTCTCAAACCGTTTAATCACCTTTTGTCTCACGCTTATTACCTGAATCACCGCTCGCGTATTTCCATCACACCATCGTTATCTCAATTCATTCCTAACAATTTGGTTTCTATTGAAAAATCTGGACCTGTACAATTACAAGCTACCTTCTTACCTTCCTACGCAACAAAAGGGCTTGCCTTGAACAATAATTAATAAAATAAAGCTTTAGCACGATCCAGCATAACTGGATCATTTTGCATCACCATTCATCGTATAGCCAGGAAGTTGGTTATTTACGGTAACCTTAAAATAATAATCAAAGTTACCAGAGAAAACCATAACGGTGTACTTCCTTGTTCCTCAAAGGGGAGATATGACTATTACTATTGATAAGAGTTTCAAAATTGTTTATAAAAGTCTACCTTTTAAATTTGGAAGCCTTCTAAGTAACATATGTTATTTGTCTAGAGCGGAGTGTCTGGAAGAGTTAAGTCGTATTGTAAAAAATAGAAAATAGTCTGTGGCAGAAAATGTCATTATAAGCCTTAGTAAGAATCAGTGTAAGTTAGATGGTAGCTCAATATGTCTTACCACTTGGATATGGTAGCTGTACCGGGTGTCCAACTAAGAAATGCGGCCGGACATAACTTATAAACTATTTGAGATTGAGCAATGAAATAAAAATATTATAATAAATGTGGCCAAGAGAAAATGCTCGAAATTATTTTTACTTTCCTACCGTTACCACCAGAGTGCGCTTCACTGATTTCAAATTGAAGTTCCCATTTTTTGGACAATTTCCCTTAGTAATGTATTAAAAAAATTCATTGTAAACTAGCGATCAACATGAAAAAACTTTGTTTAATGAATTTTTACGATTGCTGTCAAAATAAAGGGAGGGGAAACCATATAACCTGTTGCTGGAAAAAATCGTGTAACTTCGAAACGTGTTGCCTGAATTTATCCAGATTGATTTTGATGTTAAGGGAATACTTGACATTACCAAGCAAACCCAAAACCACAACAATGCCTTATCTCCATCTAATAAAAGAGGGTGAAACTTGTTGAAGAAGCAAAACGGTCGACTTTTCTAAACAAAAAAGGTACCAAATGTTGTTTTCACTGGTATTGGAAGGAAAGTATGTGACAGTATTTTAAAAGAAAATTATGCCAATAGCTCTTATAGAACCAAAGATATAGACAAAAATGTGATAATATAACGGCAATTTGAGGTATAAACAAATCGCACGCTTAAAATTAATAAGTAGGCCAACTTTAACTTCTAAAAAAATTATGTGGTCCCAAAAAGGACCTATTTAATAAATAATAGTTTTAATGGTGTCTTCAGTGCTCAAACTGCCGACCACCATTTTAAATACACAACTGCATCTTATCTCTTGTAGACTGCAATTCAGTTTCTGCCACCGGTATTGAACGTATTCCCTATTGAATTCTATTTAGTAGGTTTTCTCTTGTTGTACTATTGTTTGATATACCCTATAAAAAGAAATTCAAGCAAGTTAAGTCCGGAGTATGAGGAGGCCGGGGGAATATGCTCCCTCTACCTATTCACCTGCCTGGAAACGTTTCATCAAGATGTCGCCGTACATATAATGAAAAATGTGCTGGACAACCATCATGTTGGTAGAACATTGTTCTTATAGTTTGAAGGTCAATTTCTTCTAGTAGATCGGGTAGTTGGTTTTGAAGGAAGCGTAAATAGACCCTACCAGTCAATGCTCTTTCGAACACCACTGGTTCAAGAATTCTTCCGGCAATTATTTCACATCAGACATTAATTTTCCACCTCCATTGGTGCTGCACCTCGAGTAGCCAATGAAGATTTTCTCTCGACCAGTAATGCATATTATGCAAATTTACTTTTCCTTCACAACTAAAAGTGGCTTTGTCTGTTCACACAATTCGAGATAAAAGTTCAAGATCCTCTTGTGTCATATTTAATAGTCATTTGCAAAAGTTCAACCTTTTGTCAAAATCTTGAGGTACCAATCGGAAATCAGGATCTGGACGCAAACCAGCGGTAATGACGACACAGAATAAAAAACGCTTAAGAATTGCTTTTTCCAACAAAGACAACATCAGCCAGAATGATGCAGCAAGGAAATTTAGCTGTACTCAACAGTATATTTCAAAAACATTAAAAAAGCTTAAAACTAACGTCTGGAAGAAACAACGGTCTCCAGATTACAAACCAGCGCAAATTTCCATTTTAAAAGCCAACTGATGATGGATGTATCGAAATTAACGTAGAAAAAGTGTGATTTTGGATGACGAAAGTTATTTTCCCTTAAATAAACCTCAAATGCCTGGGGACGATATTTTTTATATATATATTTTTATATATTATATATATTTATATATATAATATATATTTTTATATATATTTTATATTTATACATATATGGCTTGTCAGGCACACCGGCCGATATAAAGTATAAAATAAAAAAGAAATTTGAACCGAAGGCAATGCTCCACATTGTCGTTTCGGAAAAAGGTATATCAGAGTCGTATTTCAAGCCATCAGGTCTGGCTATCAATCAAAAACGTTCATCAAGCTTTGCTGTTTGGAGAAAATATTGTTACCCTTTGTCGCCAAACACCGTAACAATAAAGATTTTGTATTTTGGCCTGACAAAGCTTTCAGTCATTATGATAAAACCACACAAGAATGTCTCCACCAGAAAAACATACCCTTTGCACCAAAGGAAAGAAATCCCACCAACTTACCACAATGTCGTCCAATCGAAGATTTTTTTGGCGAACTTGGTACTAAGATTTACCGTAAACGATGGAAGGTAGAAAATATTAAACAGCTCACTTGACGCATTAAAAAATGTCTGAACGAAATTGACACTAGTGGCGCCCGCAATTGCCCGCAATTGCGGAAAGATATTTTCTAAATTTCGAAACGTTGCAGATCATGGCCCCTATTTCGAAATCAACTAGTGTTTTTTGTTGTGAGAAATACTCATTTATTATTAGTAAAATTATTGTTTTGTCATGAATTTCATTCTAAATTTTGCGTCTGATGATAGTCCGAATTTTTAGTTGTATCCCGTTATTTTCAAGAAACCTACCTACTTGTGCTTTTTTAAAATATTTTGAACGCTTCCATGCGATACCCCTACACTTTGTGATATTGTCCTAATACTTAAATGCCGGTTAGTTTCAATATAGCCAAGATATTTATGAAGTTTCCCTCGGTATAACCTCAAGCTCGTCTATTATACTTAGGACGATTGATGCTACCGGTAGCACCTAAACGTTGTGTTAATCGAACAAAGACTCAACGCTCGTATCTCCGTCTGTTGGAATAGCGCATATAATAAATTAGTGCGGCAACAGTTGCATTTTTCATGCATTCAAAATATGCGGCACACATATAAATGCTTCTTCATAGGAAATTCGCATTTTTGCTTACAATACAACAACCGAAAAACACTTAATGCCAGTTTGTGATCTAGTTTACAGCTTTAACATAATGGCGAAAAATCATTCATTTTTCTTTTCATATCCTACTTATTAATTTTAAGCGTACAATTTGTTTATACCTCAAGTTGCTGTCATATCACTACATTTTTTTTTACTATATCTTTGGTTCTATAAGAGCTATTGACATAATTTGTGTTAAATACTCTTCTATTAATTTTGCTTCCAATAGCAGTGAAAAAATATTTGGTAATATTTGAATTTTTTTTAGAAAAGTCGACAGTTTTGCTCCTTCAACAAGTTGCGCCCTCTATTGGTAAGCGGAGATAAGAAATCGTTGTGGTTTTGGATTTGTTTGGTAATATCAAGTATTCCCTTAACATTGAGAATAATCTTGACAAATTCAGGCAACCCGTTTCGAGGTTACACGATTTTTTCCAGTAACACGTTATATGGCTCCCCCTTCCTTCGACGAAATCGTAAAAATTCATTAAACAAAGTTTTACATATTGCCCAAAAATGGGAATTTCAATTTGAAATCAGTGAAACGCCCTCTGGCAGCAATGGTAGGAAATTAAAAATAATTTCCAGCATTTTCCAGCAATTTCTCATGGCTGCATTTATTATACAAATTTTTATTTTGCTGCTCAATCTCAAATAGTTTCTTAGTTATGGCCGGCCGTCTTTTTTAGCTGTACACCTGGTAAATCGAAACCCACGATAGCACGTAAAAAATGCAGTATACGAATTTCTCTATTCAAGGTCTAATCAGTTAATCTGCCGTGCACGTACGCGTTCCCCCCTTCTAGGTCAAAATTTAAAGAAATTTCAAGGTCGTCAGTTCTTAGAAATGTAGAATTTTCAAGGTCAAAGATTATGAGGGCCGGATCTAATCCACCGTGTACGCATTTCCCTATTAAAAGTCAAGTTAGTTAATCTACCATGCACGTACACTCTCCCCGCTTGAAGGTCGACACTTAAAAATTGAAATTAAAAGGTCGTCATTTCTTAGACACGTAGAATTTTCAAGTTATTGGTGAGAAGAATGAGAGGTAGTGTATGCTAATAAGTAGTGGTTCTTGTATTGACTGAGCCAAGGTCGAAAATTTTCAAGGTCAAAATGTCAAGGTCAAAAATACAAATGCCAAGGTCATCATATTACAATTCTTTCAAGGTCAAAAATAGACATACCATTTCTTTGAAGGTCAAATCTAAAAATAGTAATGCCCATCAATTCTTAGAAATCTAAAAAATTTCAACTTATGTAAACCGCAGCGAGGTAAGTTGAGATCAGTCAGTTAGCATGGTATCCTAGAGTAATTCCCTTACCTAAACAAGGAGGATTTTTACCATTTCTTATTCCGTTATTCGCAGGATTATCAGCAATCAATGCTTTAGCTGGCGGCGCATCGGGAATTGATAAAACAGTCAATGAAACTAAGAATGCCAAAAAATTACAAGAAGAGACATCGCACCATAATCACATGATGGAACGTTTCGTTGTAGGCTCCGGCGCACTTTATCTAAAACCATACAAATCTGGTGATGGTGGTGCGTTAAACTTAAAACCGTTTCCAAAAAACTGAATAGATTACCCGAAAGACCATTAACAGATACTGATTTAAGGAAATACACCAAAAATGTACCCTACCTTACGGATATTTTTGTGAGAGGTAGCATGCCTATGGTATGGTATTACGATAATTTCGGTAATCTTCGACCACCAATCGAAGTGATTAACTACTTTCGGGGATGTAAAATTTATTGTAATTGCAACCAAGATCAAGAATTTAATACTATTATTTGTGGACACCTATGCCTTCAATTTTTATATAAATAATCGATACAACGTCAAATTTTTTCAGAAATGTCGATAACATGGTGACGTTGATGCGGCAATCACCTTAAATAAAATTCAGTGGAGAGTACCACACTTAACACTTAGTGGTGCTGTGAAACTTAACTTGTTTGAAGGAATCCATAAAAATTCTATTATTACTGTTCCATTTCGTCAATGGGAGTTATATGAATAACCTGATTTAACGCAAGCAACCTCAGACATATGGCCAATAAAAACGTCAACACAACTGGAAAAACCACGTTGAATAATTTTTGCATTCCAACAAGGTAAGAGGTACACATCGGCAAGGCAGGTAACAGTAGACGTCAAATTGGAAATGGAATCTCTAACACCTTTCGATAATGGAATCGATGTCTATGGTCTTATTCTCCATGACGCTATTGTGCAGTACATCCTACTCATTGGAGAAGTGACAAAATTATAATTATTGTGATATGCACTCTGTATATAAATAAAAATGTTGTAATTATTCGTTTAGTTTTATTTTATCCACTAACGATGAAAATAGTTGCTCAGCAACAAAAACTTTCAATTCATAATGATGACACTGATGAAAAGTCTTGTACATGGTGATTTAGTTCCTAATATTATACGTGGTATGATATACGGTCCCACCAGTTGCGGCAAAACAAACAATGATCAGTCTGCTTACTGAGAAAAATGGTTTGAAGCTTATAAACATGTATACTCTAAGTCATTGAATCAAAACAAGCACAAACTATTACAGGAAGTCTTACTTCCAATGAAGGATATAGGTTACTTTACCTTCAGTGAACTGATAATCAAGATTTGATTGAACCTAATTGTGCAAAATCAAACTCTATTTTTATTTTCGCTTTTGAATAGCAAAATAACATAAGAGCATATTTTCCTATGGGTAGGCATAATGATACTGACTGTTGCTATTTGGGTCAAACTTACAGTAAAATTCCAAAGCAATTAAATTGTGTTAATGCGAATCTAATTATATTATTTGAGCAAGATGAATTAAACCTAAAACAAGTGTATGAGGATCATATAAGTCCCACCATAAGCATGAAATTAATTCGGGATGTGTGTTCAAAGTGCTGGATAAATCCGTTTGGTTTTATGGTCATAAAGAAGGATGCTGAAGTTAATAATGGCCGCTATAGGAAAAGGTGTGATGAATATATAATTTCTATAGCTGCTTTCAGCAGTTAATTGATAATAAAAGAACATTTAAAAGTACTAATACCCCATTATAGAACCTCTAACTGAAATAGTAAATGAAATCGACCCAGAAAAAAAAACACCCATTGACATTAAACCCAAAAAACACTCCTATTAATATTTCTAAGAAAGCACGCTACTACCCCCACTAGCTCGCTTGTTCAAAGGACTCCAGGCTTCACTTCACAGTCAATAGGTGCTACTAGCCCACTAGCTCACCTTCTATTTCTTCAAATAAATCCTCCTCCATGTCTTCGTACACCATCTGTTTTAGATAACATCTGTTGTACGAGAGATTAATACTGTGGAAGAAGAAGAAGAACCTCTTAGTATCGCAGATGATTCTACTATCCGTAATGAACTCATCTCAGAAGAATTTCTCGAGAAGTACCATGAATTACCTCGTATATACGTTGAGCATATTATGAAGGATCCTGAAGGTGCTATTGATCACACTTACGGAGTCCACTATGATACCAAAACAGACAAATGAACAATTGGTAATACTCCCGTTACAACTAAAGGAAATGGTATGATTATTAAAGGTGTCACGTATTCACGTATAAAGCGACTCCAGGTTTATATGATATGCTTATTATGAATGAACACGATTTAAATCTAGTAAATTCAAAAAATTATGAAAGTATTTTAGAAGCTAAGAATGTTGCAAGGCGAGATTATGATGTAAGTGTACAAATTCGAGGAAGCCGCAGCAAAAATAATACACAAATAGTTAAACCCTTGCTCTCATCACCATCACCCACAACTAAAGGAGGTGGAGCTATGTTTTTAAGGAATTAACAAACAGGCCAATTGAATATAAATATTGGAATCATGTGATCTAGAGGTATTGTGGGCAGAAAAATTGTCCTAAATGACATAATACCAATTGTAGAAGAACTACATGAGAATGGATACATTGAAAAACGAAACAGTCGTTTTTTAAACAGTATAAATGAGAATGCAATGATACCGACCTAAAATGCCCTTTGTACAAATTTGGACGTTCACATGTCCGGTATCAATTCAGGAAATTAATTCCTCAGTTTAAACTGATTGATGATATCGAAAATAAGAGACTCAGCAATGTTGACAATCCCATAGATCCTCATGATATCATCACTATGCAATACTATTTATCAACAAGGTTCAATTTGTATGGAAACCGTTTGACACAGTTTGGCGGATCCCGAAGAATATGGTACAGCTATAAGTAAAAGATATCTTGATTTTTGTCTACAACCAGTTCAGAAAGCTTTTAAAGGAAACTCTAACGATTATCTAGTGTTGAAGCGAAAACTATACGAAAAAAATTTTAAACAAAGGCGAACAATAATTAAAGATTTTGATGACCTTCGGCAAGAAGATTTGTTTGAATTTAACACATATGCCAAACAAAATTAGGGTTATAAATATATATTAGTGGTTGTCGACTGTTGTTCGAAATACCTATGGACTAACGGATTAAAAACGAAAACAATCTAACAAGTTACCAAGGTCATCCAAACCGTCCTCAAAAAAGGCCGGAAACCTACCAATTTTCAGACAGATGCAGGAAAAGAATTCTACAATCATTACTCCACCTATAGCACAAAGAACGCTGCAATTGCGAAACGTGTTATCAGAACCATTAAGTGTGCTCTATATAAGTCGTTCACCCTACAAGGTAAATACAAACGCTATAAGTGGTGATACAATTGATACTGTAACGGTGGATTATAAAAATCGTAAGCATAGAACTACTGTAATGAAGCCCAAAGATGTCGGTAATCATACAAAGGTAGAGGCTTATATTCACATAAAAACATTCAATAGGAATCGATATTGTGTGGGTGACATAGTACGAATCAGTAAATTGAAAAGTATTTTTGCTAAAGAATACACACCCAATTAGTCTACTGAACTATTTAAGATTGTGAAAATTCACATTATTAACACCACCACATAAAAGTTGGAAGACTTGAAAGGAACACCTGTACTGGGAGGCTTTTATGAACACGATCTACAGAAAACAAAGTGTCCCGATGTGTACCTGGTGGAAAAGTGCTTCGCTCCAAGAATAATAAGTTGCTCGTAAATGTTGGGGATTGGATGAAAGATCATGGATCAATAAAGACGAAATTGTTTTATAACATTTAACTTATATAGCCGTCAAAATAGTTTGTATCACAGGATGTAGCTTTTAGATGAAATAATACACTTAAAAAATATATAATTCTATTTTATTTTAAATATAAATAAAGAATTTCTATAATTATTTGAATTACTGGATGGCTACATTCTCGAATCTGGTCCACATGTCCATCCCAAGCAGGAATTTGTTTCACTTGTATCGATGTTTTCTAATATCCAGTAGAAAATTCTGTGGTGCTCATCATTTTCCCACGGTTGAAACTTATACGTGATGTTTTGTTCTAATAATATGCTGCTTTCTCAGTACATTCACTTATAATAAACAAAGTGTCTTATTAAGCAGAATTAATATTTTCTAAGCTAGATTTAACATTTGTCGAGGTACACAATGAATCGCCCCATAATAAATTGTATATGTACATTTGAGCGGTATGTTACCAAGTAAATTCATATCGTCTAAGATCCTATCTACTTCATTAGAAGTTAATGAATTGTAACCTTTATGGGCACACAATTTCATAAAACTTTTAATGGTATTGTCTAAGTTAATTTTTCTATCAAGTAACGTCTTAATGACTGCATTTGCACACTTTGAGTTTATAAACACTCATCAGGAAAAAGAATATGTTGTAATATATTCAGTACAAATAAACAGCTTTCAGAGGAGGAATTTCCCATAAAAGAACGCGTCAGGTACTTTCGATAGATTTGATCACTGCTGTACCATAGTTCTTCCTGCAATTCGCTTTGAAGAGTACTCATAATGAATTGTTTTCTGAAACAAAAGAGAAAATTCTAGGTAAAGTTATAGCCCCAAGATCTAGTATTAGTGGAATTAAAATTTACTAATCCTTTCTCATCGTAAGGATTAAGTATTACTTTATTCTATTTGTAAACACATTATTTTTATTTGACCTTATCAAATGTTGGACCACCTCTAAATGGAGCTTAGCTATTAATATTTACCTTTAAATGTAAAATTTCGTGTAATGCTCAACTGGAACCCCTTTCGGAAAACTCCTAATTTTATTTTGTAATTTATAATAAACCTTTTCATTATACCACTCACGTAAATTGGTCGCAATATCCATGACATAATTTTTCATGGCAAGAGTCAACTCGATAACATGATTTTGAGGTTTAATGAAATTGCAGCTAAAACAACATTCACCTTTAGCATCGATTGCCTTAGCATTAATTTAACGTTTCGTGCAAAACTATTTTATGCATTTTGTAAGAAAATAAGAAGGTCCTCGATGTTTGCTATATTGACTGTAATTCCTGTAAGTAACCTACCATTAAAGCATGAATCTAGAAAGTACCAACCTAACTTGCGTGTACGTTTTTTAGTGACATTAACAATTCCGCTACCTGTTATCTCTAAAACGTTCTTTAATCGTTTATGGTTTACAAGATAACTCTTTAACAACGATAAATTGCTTTCGAGCTTAACCAGACTTTCATTTGCCTCTAAATAAATTTTATTTTGAAATATATCTTGCGATATCTTAATATAAACGTAAACTATACGGATGTGCTTTACAAATTTATTTTTTGGTTTCAACAATGTAATACTACCTCTTGTTTAATTAACGATATCACTACTACTACTTGGTATAAGCATAGTTACCTTCAACAAGGTAAAAATATGAAGCACGCACTGCCGATTATGCAGTAGTGGACTTGTAGCAAATATTTTATTTATTGTAAGTAACTATAGAAGTACTTTAGGTTTACAATTAAAATTCTCGTCACGAGTGCAGTATACTGACTGGCATAAAACTGCTCTTTGTCGGCTTATATAATCATATAAACCCGCATTCAAGGTCAAACTGATTAAAACTTGTATAAAATTGTAGATCAAAGCTCTAAAGTAATTGTCAAGGTTGCTAAGTAGGTTTTGCAAGAGACAGATATATATCGTAAACGCTTACAGTTAGTTTTTTGAATGTCCTCAAAAGCTGTATTTGGTTTATGCATATATAACATTCGGTATCATATTTTACTTGTATGGTGCTTTATCGTTGTTTGTTAGGGTGATTGACATTTACACGTGTTACTGATGCTTTTATTATCTTTACTGGTCGTTTACCGGGAATATCTATTAACCTTGCTGATTTCACATGAAATCCTTTCCCACGTCTAGTAGGACGATTGACACCTGTTACTTACGGTTACGGAATACTTTCGCACGCTCACCTTTTAGATTACGTTTGTAATAGTATTCGCAGATGCATACATTGCACGTTGTAGCGTTTACCGAGAATACCTATTAACTTTACTGATATCACATGAAATATTTTTCCCAGGTCTAGTAAGACGATTAACACCTGTTGCTTATGCTTGCAGAATTCTTTCAGGCGCTTAAGTTGATTACGTTTGCAATAGTATTCACAGACAGGCGCATACATTGCACTTTGTTGAGTTTACTGAGAATTTCTATTAACCTTGCTGACATCAATAATTTCTCAGGTTTTATGCTGCATCATCTTTACTGGCAGAAGTCAGTTCATCGTAGTAACCACTTACAATTCTTGGCAATCCTGTTAACGTTGACAGATTTACATGTATATAGCGTTAAAGTTTTATGCGAACACTAATTCATTACCTAGTAGTAGTAGTCATAATGGCTTCAACTAACAAAAAATCGAAACAATCAATGATAACGAAAGCCAATATATTACATGATACCTTGGTGCAACCATGTTTGAGTGATATGGAGGATAATGACTTTTCTCGATATTTTTAACAGTATGTTGCTTAATCCAGTCCTCATTTACTGATTTATGAATTGATTAACCCATTATTAATGTAATTTATTATTTTTCTAGTATTACACCAACAACAGTTGTTGTTTGCACACCAGAACCTCCACCACTTCGGCAAATTCAATATGGAGGGAGAAATATATCCCTAATGCAATGGGATAATTACCAGGAGGACCTTGCAACAGCTCCACGCAAGGTCCTTCAACATTGCGTGAAGGTTGGTTGAAGAGCGTTAGGTGGTTAAACAATATTCTGGCAGAATATACAAACAGTGAGTTGTCGGGAGTGCCTCGTGTTGAGCAATTAACTGTTGTGTTAGCTGAGGCTAAGCAGCAGTTAGAAGAAATTAGACTAAATATACTAAAAACTGAAAACGTGCTGCTACATTAGAGAACCTATAGACATAAATATTTAAATTAGCGTGTATAGTGTAGTTTAGGAAATTCTTGTTTTTTAGATTAGTTGGTTGTAGAATTTATTATATACATTTTATAATAAATAAATGTTAAATTGTTTTTATATTTTATTATTGTTTACGATAGAATATTCTCATTATCCAAAAAAATGTACAAAAAATTTAAGTGACAGTTGGAAATATACATACAATTCATCTCAAGTTTTTTATGTAACCAGATTAAAATGTAATTAGCTTCAAATTATTTAAATCATATTTTCATGAAAATATACGCGCATCATAAATTTCTACATTAAAATTTTAAATATATTAATGAGTTGAAGCATTGAAACTAAGATCTATTTAATTCAAGTGGTAATATTAATGGATTTATACAGTACAGGCATTGAAAACTAACATTTTTAAATACGGTTCAATTGTTTAATTTAATAAGATTTTACTCTTATATAAGATAAATAATCATAGTTCTCGTATAGAAAGTATGAAGATAAGCCGAAACACAGCTGAAAGTAAAAAGTGTTAAATAAAACATCCCATGAATTTGTTTTTATATCTGGTTCTCATAGAGGGCGTTAGTTACACGTTTCGTAACAAGTAGTAAAACTATTTGTTACGAAACCTTTGTGCAGTTAGATTTTCTAGTCCCAATTTTAAGTGAACTTAAACATCTTTAAATTTTACACCAAAAAGTTACTATTGGTAAAAATTGATACTGTGTACCGTTTTCGGAATATTTTGATTTGAAAATGATACTGGTATCAAATAACTATTCTAATTAAAAACCAAAAACAATAACATTATTCTAAGGCTAAAGTTATTAATTAAACAAAGAATCACAATAGTAGAAGGGGGGCACTAGACGCCATCTTGGATTTTGACGTCACTTCCGGTTTTACACGGCCACGTGGCTGACCACTATTTGACCTTGAGAAAGTTGTTTACCTTGAGAAACAGGTTTGCCTTGAGAAAGTTGTTTACCTTGATAAAGTTGTTTACCTTGAGAAACAGGTTTGCCTTGAGAAACAGGTTTACCTTGAGAAACAGGTTTAGCTTGAGAAACAGGTTTACTTTGAGACCAGGGGCTACGCGGGAAATTTGAAATTGTGGTTTCTTGTCAGACGAGAGCTACCTCTAGGACCTGGTGCTTCGCTGGGGATTGTTTTATGGAAATTCTTGTAAAATAAATGTTACATCTAGGACCTGGTGCAGCGCTTGGGGTTGTGTTATGGAAATTCTTGTAAGATAAATGCTACATCTAGGACCTGGTGCAGCGCTTGGGGTTGTTTATAGAAGTTCTTGTAAGATAAATGCTATCTCTAGGACCTGGTGTTTCGCTGGGGTTGAAAATAAATGCTACCTCTAGGACCTGGTGCAGCACTGGGGGTTGTTTATAGAAATTCTTGTAAGATAAATGGTATCTCTAGGACCTGGTGCTGCGCTTGGGGTTGTTTTTAATAATAAAGATGTAAGATAAATGCTACCTCTAGGACCTGGTGTTTCGCTGGGGATTGTTTTTAATAATAAAGATGTAAGATAAATGTTATCTCTAGGACCTGGTGCTTTGCTGGGGGGCTGTTTTTAATAATAAAGAGTTTGTTGTAAGACAAGTGTAGAAAACTACCATGTAGACCTTTGAACCTATCGTCGAGAAATAGTAGCATAATTAATTAGTAGACATAAATAAAAATACGTGTCAACTTTTTCCAAGGTCAACTGCTTCTATAAATATCAATAACCTTGAGGAGGTCATTGACCTTGAAGTTAACCATAAAGTATGGCCTTGAAGTTAGCTTTACTAATCGACCTTGAAGTTAGCCTCAGGGTCTGGAAGAATAGTATAAAAGCGTGCGCCAGGGTTTAGTTAATGTAGTTCTTGTTTGAACAGCATAGCTATGGAATCTTTATCAGCTAAGCAGATTTTGGGATTGTATCACAGTGGTGTATTATTAACCGACGAATTGTTGATAAAGGCATACAATATTATTAATTATAAAATTGTATTTGAGAATAATAATATCGATTCGATGGAAGAGTACGATAATTTTGTTGAAGCTGTACGAAGGGCTGGTGGAATGTAAGTATATACCTGTTTTTTATTTTAAAATTTTTAATTATTTTTTTTTTAAGCTCTGCTCAAATAAATATGAGTGACGTGTTTGACGATGAAGAGATGTCGGAAACTTCCGCAGCAGGAATTTGATAACGGTATGTCTTTTTAATTTTCTATTGTATTACTGAATGAGTACATTACAGGTACAAGATCAATCGGGGTCAGGCTTGCAGCATCAGACCGGACCATCCTCAGTGTTCAATCATATTAATATAATTGGTGGATCAAATAGTAAATTTATAAAAAAATTCAATACCACGTGTAAAACGCTACGGTTTAACTTCAATGACGAGACGTGCAAGGATAATCCCTTAACGTGGCTACAGGTAAAATAAAACCATTTTACTAAAAATTTATCTAATACACATTTTTTACAGAATGCATTCCAAGAACTGTATTCATACATAGTGAAGGACGCGGCTCCTTCAGATCGAGCAGGGATCACGCTAAGAAATCCAAATTTCCCCGATAAACCAATTGGCATTTCATTTAGAAGAGTGGACCAGTTGTCGGTGAAAGTGATAATGTCGCTGCTGGAAAAGGTAATGCAGAGCAACGCTAGTTTTTTCTCTAGCGACTTATTAGTTTTAAACGTTGATAGAGTGGTTGTGCCTGTAGGCTATGGACGCAAAAACTTGACCGGGTTAAAATTTGCAGATTTCTGTAAATCCAAAAGACAAGGTATTATTGTTGTACCATCAACAATTAAAGATAATAATTGTTTAGCTCGCGCTCTAATCATAGCTATTTCATTTAGAAGTAATGATGTAATGCGAAGTAGTATGGAAACGGGATGCCCATTACTTCAAGAACGAGCTACGCAGCTTTGCCAAAACAGCGGTGTAGATCTTAGCCAGGGCGGTAGTTACGAGCATATTCAGGCATTTCAAAATCATTTAGATTCATATACCATTGTAGTTTATAATTCGCGTATAGGTGATTCGGTTTATTTTGAGGGTCCTAGGGAACCAGCTAGAGTAGTTTTAAATTTAATATTAGAAGACGAACATTATAATGTCATAACTAGTCTCACTTCAGCATTTACTTGCAGCTATTACTGCGAGCAATGTAGAAAACGCTATAATAAGAAAAAAGACCACATGAAATGTATGTACCAATGCCCAGCGTGTCATCAGAAACCACCTTGTTCTATTGAAAATCCGAAAATTGTTTGCAATGATTGCAAGAGAGATTTTTATGGTAGTGAATGTCTTAAAAACCACAAGGACTCTAAAGTATGCGAGAAATTACGTAGGTGTTTAAAATGTCTTAAAACAACTGAGGTAAAGGGTAAACATAGATGCGGATACAGCTACTGCTCCACGTGTCTGAGCCAAAAACCTATCGGTCATCTTTGCTACATGGCCGTTAACAAGGCTCGACGTGACAGCGGTAATGGTAAACCATCTATGTTTATCTTTTACGATTTGGAGTGTATGCAAGAAAAAGTGTGTGAGGGAACGAATGATAGGTTTCTGCATGAGCCCAATCTATGCGTGGCCGCGAATGTTTGCTCTGTCTGTATCAAACATGCTGACAATTTAGATGAGGAATGCTCAGTATGTAGCAAAAGAGTGCACATTTTCAGGGAAGACCCTGTTCGATCGTTTCTAGCATATGTTGCCGAGAGAGCAAGAAAATTTAAAGTTACATGCATCGCACATAACATGAAGGGGTACGATGGGTGTTTTGTGCTTAGATGCATGCTAACTAATAATAATCTGTGGAGACCTAAAGTCATCTCCAACGGCTTAAAATTAATCTCTATTCAATGCGACGATATCAGGTTTATTGACTCCCTTAACTTCATCCCGTCACCGCTCTCGGCATTTCCGAAAACCTTCAATTTCCCCGAGTCCAAGGGTTACTTCCCATATCTGTTCAACTCATCCGTGAATCAGAATTACGAGGGTCCTCTGCCAGCATTGGAATATTATTGTGCAGATCAGATGTCTACGAAAGATCGAAATGCACTTTTAGAATGGCACACGACCCAGAGTAATTATGTTTTTAAGATGAGTGAGGAGATTGAGAGATATTGCCTGATGGACGTTAAGATCCTTGTTAAAGGTTGCATTAGCTTCTGGTCCACGTTCACGACCCAAAATAAAGTCGATCCGTTCGAGGAGGCGACCACTATTGCTAGCGCTTGCAATAAAGTGTTTCGCAGACGTTTCCTCAGAGAAAACACAATAGGACTTATACCGAAAGGCGGTTATAGACGTGCCGACAACCAATCCAAAATCGCAATACAATGGTTACGTTGGGTGGAACATTCTCAGCAGGTGACTATACAGCACGCAGGGAAAGCTCGCGAGTTTAGAACACCTGAAGGTGTTAAGGTCGACGGGTATTGCGCTGAGTCAAACACCGTTTTTGAATTTCTTGGCTGTTACTGGCACGGTTGCGAGGAATGCTTCCCCAATCAGGCTAACATGGATCCGAAACTCGGTGTAAGTACCTCTATGCTTGCACGGAATGAGAACACGGTGGCACGGTCTCAATTTATACGCGAGCGCGGATATAATTTAGTGGAGATGCGCGAATGCGATTTTAAAAAACAGATACTTGCTAATGATGAGTTACGGGCATTCATACAGCATTTAGGTCATCAAGATGACGACCCCTTAAACCCACGTGACGCGTTTTACGGAGGTCGCACTAATGCTAGTAAGCTTTATCACCGATGTGACGGTATTACTGAGAAAATTATGTATTACGACGTGTGCTCATTATACCCATTTGTAAATAAATATTGTAAATATCCCATAGGTCATCCAAAAATTCATATAGGACTAGATTGTAAGAACATTTCATTAGACACGGTGGAGGGTTTCGTTAAATGCAGAGTACTACCGCCCTCTAATCTCTATCACCCTGTTTTACCGTTAAAAATGCATGGCAAGTTGATGTTTGTGTTATGTAGGACGTGCGGTGTTGAATTAAATCAGGGGGCGTGTGGACATAGTGAGACCGAGCGCAGTTTCGTTGGAACATTTGTAGCTGACGAGCTGCGTAAGGCTATCTCTAAAAACTATAAAGTTTTAAATGTTTTCGAAATTTGGGAATACGAGGTAACCACGTATGACAGAGCAACGAGACAGGGCGGGTTATTTAGCGGTTACATTGATAATTTCTTAAAACTAAAACAGGAATGTTCAGGGTGGCCTAGTCATTGTACGTCAGAAATCGAGAAGGCTCAATACATAACTGAATATTATGAGAAAGAGGGGATTCGGTTAGAACCTAGTAATATTAAGAAAAATCCCGGTTTAAGGTACCTGGCCAAACTTATGCTGAATTCTTTTTGGGGTAAGTTTGGTCAACGTGAAAATTTAACCCAGTGTAGTATTGTATCTGAACCAAAGGACTTTTTCAAATTGCTCACAGATCCATTGGTTCAGGTACAATCTATAATACCTATTAACGATAACGTTGTGATGGTGAATTGGGATAGACCAGAGGGAGAGGGTGAATCACAAAAAACAATTAATGTATCCATAGCCGCATACACGACCGCTCATGCACGATTAGAACTATATAGTTACTTGGAGAAACTAGACCGCCGTGTTCTGTATTACGACACAGACAGTGTGATATTTGTCGCAAAACCCGACGACTGGAATCCAGCATGTGGGGATTTCCTTGGCCAGATGACCGACGAGCTGGAGGCGTACGGTGGAGGAAGTTATATAGCCGAATTTGTTAGTGCAGGACCAAAAACTATAGTTATAATGTGTTTTCAACCAATGATCAAGCAGTTAAATCCGTGTGTAAAGTCAAGGGCATTACCTTAAATTATAAGAACTCACGCGTTATAAACTTTGATGCGATGAAAGACATGGTACTTAGCAATAGTAAAGACTCTTTGTTTGTATATAATGACAGAAAAATTGTTAGAGATAGTTGTTATAATGTATTAAGTAGGCCAGAATCTAAGCAGTATAAGTTATTCTAAGCGACGTAGAATAGAAAATTTTGATACTCTTCCATTTGGATATAAAGAATAAATAAAACAGATAATTTTTTATTTTATTTTTTATTTGGATATAAGAACATCGCTTCATTTAAAATGATTCAGCTCCTCACCCTCATAATTACACCCTGGCGGTGATTGGAGCAGTCCCCTGATGAGCTCCTCTAGTGAGGGTACAGCCACGTCTACACCTGCGGGGCCTGTCAGACTGATTAATGGTATTGACGGTAGTGATGGTGTGTGTTGACCTTGTTCAGCCTCGCAGGGCTCGCTCATATTCTCCCTTGGCGGTTGAGCTTGGAAGAGGAGCGTCTCTAGCATAGAGACATTCATACTACTACCTACATCTGACGATGAGAAAGTGCTGATCGCTGACACGGTTTGTACCTCCGGTAGGAGTTGTTGCTGGCACCTCTCTGGGGATGTTGACAGTGTGCTCACCGTCGGATTGGCCCGAACTGCTTGTTGTGGTTGCTGATACCTCTCCTGGTCCTCTTCATTTTCACTTATAAGTATGATGTCGGAATCCACTTCGTCATGAGGTCGACGTCTTTTAGAAACGCTACTGCTGCCAGCCTTAGTCTTCTTGCGTCTTCTTTTACATGCTTGCAGTTGTGATTGCTGCCGCCGCCCGCCCGATGAACTGCTGATGTACACGCTACAGGTTCGGTTAACGCTATCTGTACAGGCTGACACTTATTTTCTTGTTCACGCACACTGTTAATACTGACCTCTGTTCCGCGACTTCTACCCTGTACCCTCATGCTGTGCAACTCCAGAGCTGTGCTCACCTCGGTAAAACTTCTCTGCTGGGCTTCAAGTTTATCTCGTATGATTTCCATCACCCCTTTCAGTCTCGCGGCCACTTCAACTTCGTATGCTGAGTCGATCTCTACAATGGTTGTAATATGTTCCATTTTTTTTTCGAACTGTAAAAATATATATATATATATTCGCAGAACTGTATATATACACCGAAAAGTAATTATCAGCGTTATAGAAAACCTGATAATTTCTAAAAAACATTCGTTTTTACAATGTCACATACCGAAATAACTAATAGAAAATATAATGCATTCATAAAAAATGAAAATGCATTCCACATTAGAAATTACCTTATCATTATCATCGTAAGGCAGCACCACATTCTTGTTTCAATGTTTTATTAATTCTTTCAACTACAACACTGTACCCGCCTTAGGGTAATTGATGTTTTTTCTTCTCCTGAAATGTGTATCAGTTTTCTTAAAAAAACACCTGTGAGGCTGTCTTCGTTTAAGAGCTCTCATTCAAACCCTCATACGAAAAACATCGATAACCGTTAGCATGTAGCTGTATCCGCTATTGTGTTTACCTAAAACCTGCATATGTTTTACAAATAAATCTGATTCGCTTTTGATGGGTGCATCCCTGATGCTTGTTTGTATGTAAAATAATATGAAGCTAGTTTAAAAGATGAGAACACAGACATCTTGCAACTGCGTACATCACAATATTGAAGATTCTGTTTGTGTATTAGAAAAACATACAGCCGAATCCGAAATGGAGTACAGGTAAATTCAAGAAAAATGAATACGGTTCAGTTTTGAGAACGTGAGAGGAGAGATTTGAACGGATGTAGTAGGTATTTCCAGAGTTGTATTGAAGCCAGCTAATTTTAAGGTAATCTCACGTCTATATAATAATAGACGTAATATAAAAAGCTATTATTTATTTGCATGCATTTAAAGCGTAATCACTGTTTAATGAGTTTTATTATTATGATCTAGATCTGAGGTATTAGATGTTTTACGAACTGTTACTAAACTATTACAATATATCGTTCAAGGTGAAGACGATGGATGCAGCTCAAATCTTGACGATGGTAATGCTCTCTATGAAACAGGAATAAGCTAAATTACGTTGCCCTTATTTCAAATTAGAAATTTAAAAGTGTTATAATTAGCATAGCTATTAATTAAAAACATACAGATAATAATTTTTCGATTGTATAGAATTGTATAGAAAGAGAATCTGTCTACATGCATGGCTGAAATTATTATTATTTAACTCTATATTTTAATTTGTTAAGGTGTTTTGCAGTTGCAGATTTAAAAAATATTTTTAGGTTCGTTAATGAGTGTGCGTGTAAGTACACTTTTCACATTATATTTTAGTAATGAGCGTTGTATAACAGGGTTATATAATTGTATTTCATACAAATAGTTTATCGATATGTAGACTTTACAATCTCAAGGTTCAATGAATGTAAAAGTTACTTTTAAAACGATTGAACCCGATAATCTCGTTGTGTAATCATTTTGAAAATTCACTTTTGTACTACGTTTAATTGTTTTAATCAAGAACCCTGTAATACCAATTGAATCTATTGTTTTTCTTTTAATTCGGCTTGTGTGTTTTAAAAATCGTATTATATAAAATTTATTATTTAATGTTTTTAAATTATTTATATTATATTGGTAATCAATTTTAGACTATTATATTTAACCGTGTTATATAATTACAATTGATGTGTAGTAATTAACTTACTAAAGCAAGCATAATTTAAAACGAATTAACTGTCACCACTGAAGTAAAAACAAAAGTAATTTTAAAATCATGTTTGTATACATGGATGTAGCAAAGTAACAATTACAGATTTTATCTTATTTTTAAAAATAGGGTTATTATCTTCACAAATAGTACATATCAGATTAAGCTACAGTTTATTCATATATTGCATTCGCTGCATTTTACAAAACAATTTTATCATACGATGAAACTCATTAAAACCATTGTAATTAACTATTTGAATTTAAATAATGAGCAGTACATTATAAGCGTCTTTAAATATCAAAATGGCCTTATTGTATTTTGTACTTTTAAAAGAGACCTTCAAAATAAAATATTCAAAGAGATAGTCAAAGTGAATGCGTGTTTTACATTCTAAATGAGGGTAAAACCCTATTAGCTATAACTTAGAGTTGACGTCAGAGCTTGAATACTTTAAATAGCAGGTTCGAGCACTGTAAAATTCAGACGATCTCAAATTGTAGAAGTCTTCATTACTATTAGTAACAGGTTTGGTGAGACTGCCAGCTTGGTTTGAGATCCCAACACTTCCTTGAGGTGTACAAGTCTTTTTTATACCATAGCAAATCCGTTGAGACTGACGGTTTGCCTCAAGGCCATCATTATTATCTTCTCCGAGAGGACCAGATGCAATCTCTGTATTTATTAATACAAGTTACGATTTCGGGTAATTCCTTAACATTTTTTTACGTGTGTATGTATGTATGTTTAAGGTCTTATAGTATTATTTTTTGATTAGGATATGATAAGATAAGGTAGTGTTGTACAACGTATACTGTGTCACATCCAAAAATAATTTTAAACCCCATCTTAAAAAACACCTTTATGAATGTTCTACAGGCAATGCATTTGATTAGTAGAGCTTATAGAGAACATGTATAAGTCATAAAGTACAAACAAATCCTAATTAGCTAAGCGATATACCACCTATTACAGAAAAACGCTCGCTGCTCCTCCTGATGACTCAGCAACAAACCTCTGCTTAACCCTGAAATATGCCGATTTATTACAGAAAATACTCATTAACCCATACCCCTGCTAGATGGCACCACAAACAAATCCCTGATTAACTCTGAAATATACCACTAGGTAGCGCCACCTTTATTACAGTAAATACTCATTAGTCCATACTCCTGCTAGGCGGCACCACAAACAAGCTCTGTCTTACAAGTTAGCATTAGAGTCCTCGTACTATTTCCCACCAGAGGTTCAGACCTAACACTAGACCCTGTCTTACAAGTTAGCAATAGGGTCCCTTATTCAATTTTCAAATTTTCAGCGAAGCTAGAGATAACATTTTATCTTACATCTTTATTATTAAAACAATCCCCAGCGAAACACCAGGTCCTAGAGGTAGCATTTATCTTACAAGAATTTCCATAAAACAACCCCAAGCGCTGCACCAGGTCCTAGAGATACCATTTATCTTACAAGAATTTCTATAAACAACCCTCAGCGCTGCACCAGGTCCTAGAGGTAGCATTTATTTTCAACCCCAGCGAAACACCAGGTCCTAGAGATAGCATTTATCTTACAAGAACATCTTTATTATTAAAAACAACCCCAAGCGCTGCACCAGGTCCTAGATGTAGCATTTATCTTACAAGAATTTCCATAAAACAACCCCAAGCGCTACACCAGGTCCTAGATGTAGCATTTATCTTACAAGAATTTCCATAAAACAACCCCAAGCGCTGCACCAGGTCCTAGATGTAACATTTATCTTACAAGAATTTCCATAAAACAATCCCCAGCGAAGCACCAGGTCCTAGAGGTAGCTCTCGTCTGACAAGAAACCACAATTTCATATTTCTCGCGTAGCCCCTGGTCTCAAAGTAAACCTGTTTCTCAAGCTAAACCTGTTTCTCAAGGTAAACCTGTTTCGCAAGGCAAACCTGTTTCTCAAGGTAAACAACTTTCTCAAGGTCAAATAGTGGTCAGCCACGTGGCCGTGTAAAACCGGAAGTGACGTCAAAATCCAAGATGGCGTCTAGTGCCCCCCTTCTACTCACAATAAGAAAATTGAAATAAATTGGACTACAAACATGAAATATTCTCTATGAGACCCAGATATAAAAACAAGTTCATGGGTAGCGTGAACTTCCAAAACATATTCATACAAAATTTCATTACAATGTTATCCTAGTAACCGGGCCACCTTTTTTTGAAACACCCTGTATGCAGGGAAAACCGAAACCTAAAATTATTATTATTAGTGAACTTGAACATCAAGAAAATCATTTAATACAATCATGTAAAAATCATTTCTAGAAACTAAATCAAATATATGATTAGTTCCTAATACTAAAAAGAAATGATAACTTGAAAAACACATTATGGAAATAATACAAAGATTTACATGTTAGATTTTAAATATGTTAGCAATTTTAATCAAATGCATGTAAATAATGTATGATTAATCCTTAGTACTAAGAAGTAAAATAACTTAAAAAATGCATTATGGAAATAATACAAAGATTTACAAGTTAGATTTCAATAACACTGCTTCATTATTCTGATGCGAACAAACAACTAGAAATCTACTTTAATACATACATCCCCAAATTTTCTAATTATTATTATATTAACACTTCATTTATAATTCACATTTCACACAATTACACTATCTATATATAGACTAAATACACATGCTTTATAATTTTGCCTTGCTAACTAGAACCTGATTAATTTTTTTAGTCATTTCACACAACTCTAAATCTAGTTTTAATTCTTTTATTTTCTTTAGTCGTTCATCCAGCTCTTCTTGCTCTCGTCTGTACTTAATACTTTTTCTTTATTTCGTATCGCGCGTACTACCGAACCAAACTCCCAACCAAACCAGACAATTATCAACGAACCTAACCTTGAACCAAACCAAATAAGAGATTCTGTTCGTTTAAACTTGTAGGTATGTTTCTGGAAAGTTTATTGAATTTATTCCTTTTAGACAGTGAAGACAATACAATTAAAGAAATACACCGGTGTAAAGTTAGCTCCTCGAGTTCAGTATTTTTTTGTTGCTGGCGTTTATTGGCTATATTTTGTCGTTTGTTGGTAGTATTTGTCCAAATACTAGTAGCCAACAAACGACGAAAATAACCAATAAGTATCAACAAACGACCGACAAACAACTGCAATAAACCGAATACCAGTGCAAAAGTAACATCATGTTCAACATAAAAAAGTATTTTGAAATAACCAATGACCCATAAAAATATCAACTAACGATTGCAAAAAATAAAGAACTTTGGTTACAGTGGCTAACTTCATGCCTAAATTAGAAAAACATAATTGGAAAAATACTAATAAGCAACAAACATCAAAACATAGCCAATAATAAGCAAAAGAGCACGATTGGAACAAAAAAATGAAAAGTTTTATGCATTAGTGGACTAACTTCACATCCAAAAAATGTAATTAAAAAAATTCTAATGACTGACAAACGAAAAAAATTGCCAACATCGTTACTCTCGTAACTAACTATATGGAAAATGCATTTCTAAATAAAACGTTTTTATTCATTTTTACATATACATATATAAAACATGCCAATTAATTTTTAAAAGCGTTTTTTACATTCCATTTTTATTTGAACGTTTTTCTTCTACATTTCTATTACCACTTCCTTTTCCCTAAATTCCGCACGTAACACTGCTTCATTATGCTGATGCGAACAACTATACATCTACTTTAATTCATACATCTCCAAATTTTCTGATTAACCTTTTATATTAACACTTCATTTATAATTCACATTTCACACAATTACATTATCTATTTACACTAAGTACACATGCTTTATAATTTTGCCTTGCCAACTAAAAGTTGATTTATTTTTCTAGTCATTTCGTATAACTATAAATCTAGTTTTAATTCTTTTATTTTCTTTAGTAGTTCATCTAGCTCTTCTTTCTCTCGTCTATACTTAATACTTCTTCTTTATTTCGTATCGCGCGTACTACTACTTTCGTCATTTCTGCTAAACTGCATCGTCCCCAAGCACGCCTTTTATTATAAACCGGCACCCGTGAAACCACTAACCTAAGTATTGTAATATAATGCACGAGGTAATTCTATTTTTAAAATTCGACCTTGACTCAGCCAATACAAGAACCACTACTTATTAGCATTGACAAGAACCTGTCATTCTTCCCATCAATAACTGGAAAATTCTACATGTCTAAGAATTGACGACCTTGTAATTTCTATTTTTAAATGTGGACGTTCAGGCGGGGCTCGTGTACGTGCACGGTGGATTAACCAACTTGACCTTGAATACGGAAGCACGTGCACGGTGGCTTAGAACCGACACTCACAACCTTTGACCTTGAAAATTCTACATTTCTAAGAATTAGCAACCTTAAAACTTCTTTAAATTTTCACCTTGACCTTAAAGCGGGGAGCGCGTACGAGCACGGCAGATTAACAGACTTGACCTTGAATAGAGAAACTCGTATACTGTTGATCAGTATCGGCCCTACATGACTACTTTGATCCACCTAAAACAATTCGCTAGTTACATTCAGAACTTAAAATTTAATTGATTGAGAGCCAGAGCTTCTGTAAAAAGTACCACATAATTAGAAAAAAACGCAATAAAATAAAGTTATATAGAAATAGTAATTAAATCAATCACAGAGCGGAGAATACAGCAGAAGACTTGGATGTAATTAAACCCATATTACAATTCGTCAAACCTAAACATTAAAATACTGCGCTGAGATTAGACGAGGGCAACCGCATATGTTTGGCTCCATGTACAAAAATAATGAATTGTAAACAAAATTAAATAACGTGACAACAGTCAATTTGTCTCTTTCCGCTCATAAAGCAAATATTTAAGGTAACACTAAAAATAAAACTTTCAGAAGAATAACTATGCAAAGAAGTAAGTGTTTAACGCTACAGTAGATTAATTAAGGTGAACTAATCAAACGTATAACAAAAGTGTGTACAAGTGTCACAATTTTTGTTGAGGATGAAACCTGATCTTTTCGTTTTGCGAACTCAATGAAGCCCGAACGGAATCAGAAAGTTGTTATACCGAACCAAGCTCCCAACCTAACCAGATAATTATCAACGAACCGAACCTCGAACCAAACCAAACAAGAGCTTCTGTTCGTTTAAACTTGTAGGTGTGTTTTTGGAAAGTTTATTCAATTTACTCCTTTCAGACAGTTAAGAATTAAAAAATATACCGGTGTGAAGTTAGCTCCTCAAGTTCAGTATTTTTTTTGTTGCTGTCGTTTGTTGGCTGTGTTTTGTCGTTTGTTGGTTGTTAGTATTTGTCCAATTTAGCCGTAAAGTTAGCCCACGAAAGTTAAAACCTTTTATTTTTTGTAACAACCGTTTGTGGGTGATTATTGGGTATTTATTGCGGTTAATTGGTTATTAGTATTTTTCTAATACTTTTTAAAATTTAAGCGTACACTTAGCTTCCCAAGGATAAAAGTTTTTATTTCTATTGTTGCAATCATTTGTTGGTGACTTAAGTATGGGGGATAACCTTAAAGAAAATGTTATTGAGAACATACTAGTAGCCAACAAACAACGAAAATAACCAATAAGTACCAACAAACGCCCGAAAAACAACTGCAATAAAGAAAATGATACCAGTGCAAAAGTAACGTCATGTTCAAATTAAAAAAGTATTTTGAAAAAACCAATAGGCGATAAAAAATAGTCAAGAAATACCAACAAATCATCAACAAACGATTGCAAAAAAAAAATAAACAACCTTAGTTATAGTGGCCAACTTCACGCCTAAATTAGATAAAAATTAATGGGAAAAATACTAAAAGCAACAAAAAAATAGCCAACAATAAACAAAAGAACACGATTGGAACAAAAGAATGGAAAGTTTTATCCATTAGTGGACTAACTTCATACCTAAAAAAATGTAATTAAAAAAATTCTAATGACTAACAAACGAGAAAAATTGCCAACACCGTTATGTAATTGTATTGTAAACTGTTGTAATAGTATAAGAGTGAGATAGTTACGCTGCTAATGAACTAATCATTTTGTTTAAAATTTAAATTTATTTATTTATTTAAATTTTAAAAGTTTTCGTTAGTTAAATTAGTGCGAAATTAGAACCATTTTATTATTAACCAACTACAAGCCTTTGTTAAATACATATATTATTTATGTAAGCTCTCCAGAATCAATAATAAATATAAAGTACTTAAGCAGTAAACGAGGAAAAATATTAAATTTGTTTTTGTGCAGTCAAGATGAGGCTCCACCCTATCGCATTGTTGTAATGTAACATAAATACCGCTATAATTAATTAACCAACGCATTATAACAATACTCTGGAGCTTACATTTGCACGTTTAAAACTTGTTTAATTAAAATGTCTTCGTAAACATATAATTTAATTTGTTTAGTATCAATTGTACGAAAATTATAGTTGTGCAATGATTAAGAATTAATCCAAACGCTACATTCTTCTTTCATTTGTCCATTTTAGAGTTAAGTAAAGATTAAACTAAGTATTTAAGCAGTAGGGGAAAGTAGTCCACAGTGAGACGGTTGGCATAGTGAGACAATTTCATTTATCCAAAATCTACAAATATATTGCATTGACTGGCAACACTGCAAGACGTTTGACGGTTGTTCCCATCATCCCTAAAAGTTTGGTTCAGAATGGCGTCACATTTTGTTTTGGGTGTGTTAGTGATGAATTTCAAAGACTTTCAGTAAGTGTTTTTGTGAATTTTTAGTTCTTGTATCTTTTGCCCGTTTACTGTCTCAATTCGGCGGGTAAGTACCCTTGGAAGCGCACTATTTAACTGTATGTTCCTACTTTTATTGATTGTTCAAAGAGTGAGTATAGAGTGAGACGACGTCCCACTTTGTACCATATGTTGTCTCGCTGTGTACAAGGCTCTCTTTTGATGTGATCGAGTAAGACTGTTGCGTTAGATGTTTTTAGGAACGAAGAAAATCCTTATCGCTCCATATTAATGATGGTTCGACCTAAAGGGAAGCCCAGAAAAATAGGAAAAACGTCTGCGTAGGATATGGCGGCAGCTGTTAAGCTTGTTACACAGCAAAATTTGTGTTCACGAGAGGCAGCTGGAGCGACTGGATTTTCATTTCAGACCTTGCATCGATACGTGAAGAAAGCCAAATTAAATCCAGGCATTCAAATAAGGACCCAACCACTATATGAAGTTAGACAAGTTTTCACAAAGGAGCAAGAAATTGATCTTACTGAATATTTAGAAGAGTGTAGCAAAGTGGCATATGGGTTATCAACAACAACTTTGCGAAAAGTGGCCTATAATATGGCAAAAGAAAACCAAGTTAAGATTCCTCCATCATGGGACGAAAAGAAATGTGCTGGAAAGGAGTGGATGCGAGGTTTCTTGTACAGGAACAAAAATTTAAGCATTCGAAAACCAGAAGCCTGTAGTCTGTCTAGATTGACGTCTTCTAATAAACATAATGTTCAAATATGTTTCGATAATCTTGAGTCAATCTTAAAACGATTCCCACAGTTAACAGACGGTTCACGTGTTTTAATTTGGACGAGACTGGTCTGACAACGATTCAAAAACCTAAAAAGGTTATAGCAAAAAGAGGCCTTAAACAACTAAATCAGTGCACAAGTGGCGAGAGAGGAGAGTTAGTAACACTTTTAGTTTGTATTTCGGCTTCAGGAACGTTTATCGCACCTGTTATGGTCTTCCCAAGGAAGAATTTTAAGCAACACATGCTGAATGGGGCACCGACTGGCACAGTTGGCCTTGCGAGTCCGTCAGGATGGATGACGTCAGAGTTATTTGTCTGTGTAATTCAATATTTTATCAAATATACTCTAGACATTGCAAAGGAAAATGGGGTGGTAATGTTGACGTTACCTCCCCTTTGCAGCCGCAAAATGCAATAACTAGATTTAACTGTATTTGGACCACTGAAATCGTACTACAATGCAGATGTTGATTCTTGGATGCTCAGAAATCCTGGTATAACCATAACTATATACCAGATTGCGGAGTGTATTGGAAGAGCACTACCGAAGGCTTTGACGCCATCAAACATTATATATATACATACATATATATATATATATATATATATATATATATATATATATATTGAGATGTTCAGAAAGAGGTAATAGAAGTATCGGACAGCTTACATGACATTTGGGTCATAAAAAGGGGTGATTTCTAGCTCGATACAAGTGCAAGACACTATTTTATATAAATCTGGTTCACGATGTGGTTAAAATAAATTTGATTGGTATAAATTAGTCTGAATATCATTTGCTTAGTTTGGTTTCATCATAAAAAGCAATTTGCTGCTAACAAAATTGTCAAGAATGTTAAATATAACCATTTTCGTAAAGTCATTTTAGTGCAATTTTGCAATAAAAATTCAATTTTTCAAAGGTAATTTGGCAAGTGGACATTTTACAGGTGTTTAAACATGGACTATATAGTTAGGATTATGTTAGGGATAGTGTATGTTTAGTTTTTGAATGCAGGAAATACAAAAATTTAATAAAAGGGTTATAATATGGACAGTTTAGACATTTTTCGCACATATTTTTGGAAGCGAATTAGTGACAAAAATTATGTTACAAGATTAACATTAAGAACAACATTTAGAACATTATGGCATACAGACATTTATAGTGCCGTACATTTATATAGTGAAACATTTAAAAAGAGTGTTAGACGATGAAACTTTTTCAATGCAACATTATATAACATTATGCATTGCAAATAATTAGTGAGAATAATAAAGACAATAAGTACAAACTTTAAACATAACATTTTAAGTGTTAAAAACATTTTTAAATATAAATTATTTTCATTTTTAGATTTAAGTTTGGTTAGGTTGTAATTTTTAGGTTTTTTATATAATTTTATACTTTTTCCACATTATTAGACTTAAATTTTGCTCTTAAAGCAAATAATAAATGTTCTTTCTTAATATGACACAGTTTTTATAAGGATACAGCGCTTTTCTCCGCAAAATTATGCTAATTCTGAGGTGAATTTTAGGTAATATTACAAAAGCTTGAAATTTTCTTTAAATTAAATATTTCCAACACAAAAGATATGTATTCTTATGTAGAATGTTCTCAGAATTCCATTTTTGCAATTAGTTTTAGTGTAGCTTGTAAATTCCGATTATGCATAAGAAAGTTACGGCCAAATTTCCATTTGTGTCCAATTTGTAATCTAGATCCACCAATCATAGCCATAGTTACATTTGCAATATGGCTGTAAAAAAAATGAATTTTTGGTAACAACCAGAAACATATAAAAGCAAGCGCTCAGGAAATCACTCTCTCTCTAGAATTTGTTCAAAAGTGTAAAAGGTTAAAACAGTGTTGTGAAATTTGTGTAAGTTCATAACCTAATTTATTTTCGTCAAGAAGTTTTACGTTACGAAGAATATTTTCGAGAGCACTTGTTTTTATATCGACGGTTTGAAATAAATAATTCGGTCTCCGATACCTGTCGTTTTTGAAAAATAATTTTCGTTCGTGTTAATTTGTGTCACGATTTTGTAAAGATTTGCTTTTGTGTTGTCCAACTTAAATTATTTCCGTTTATACCAAATTAAAATCCATTTTAATTGGTCAAAGTTGTTTTATTTCCTCGGACAATTTCATTTAAACAAAAATTGAATCGGTAGCTAAAAATAAAAGTGTTATCAATAAAAATTTTGGTTATTTAAAAATAATTTTAAAACGATATCACTCATTAAGCCTTAAAACTATTTAAATAAAAAGTTACCGAAATTAATAAAAAAGTGGTTGGAGTTTGCCGATTTTGGAGAAAACATCTTTAAGTTTGGAAGTTGGTGTCTTCGACAATCGAGATTCGAGTTAGCAGTATTGGCTGATGGTAACAACCGTAATCAAGTGGACATTGCCTACATCCAACTGGAGCATCCGAAGACATCAATCAACCGTGAGGACAGTATATGTGAGTCATATCTTAATAACCCTATTCATTGATATTTTCCTGCAATTTATATTTGTTACATATATGTTTTTGGTTAAGAATTTTAAATATTTACTTGTGTAATGAATGTCACATATTGGGACAATTCGCATCAGGAAAAATTGAAAAAAGTTCAGGTTTTCGAGAAAAATTTTGTGATATCTAAACTTATTATACAAAATACCCCTGTGGTATCATCAGCACATAAAAAGAACTTCCTTGAATTTTACCAACGAAACAAGATTTTTAGTATATGTCATTTCGGTAACATGAAAGTCATTTCGGTATTTACGGTTCTTTCAACAATAGTAAATAGAATAGTAAAGAAATACAAAATATTGATTTTAGAAGTTTATTGGCAATAGGTTCATATTCTTTTTTCACTACAAGCCTTACAAAATAAAGCATTATTTATAATAGCTAACTTAAATTTGTCAGCACAGTTCGAGTGGTATGTCCTAGCACATGAAATGCATTTTATTCATACTTTCATTTGAAAATGACCTTTTACAAATAAAACATAGTCCATTTTTAGTCATTTTGTTCGTCATATTTTTGTTTAATAGGGAATTATTGACCGTGTTATCTGGTAATAGCACTATATCAGACAGTACACGAATTTTTTCTGCAGGTCCACTTGTATGTTCACTAGTAGCTGTGAAAGTTAGTTAAAAGAAAATATTACAAAAAAACTAAATTATAGGTATAATACTGTTTTAGCATTCGTTAGTTATAAAAAATAGGAAAAAGGATACAATTTCGTTCTACCAAAATTTGATCTCCTGCTTCTTCATTGAAAATGGCTGCATGTTGCATCAAAAGGGCAGTCAAAACAACTAGCCTGTCTCAGAAATAAAGAATTACGCTTTTGTCGTGACCAAGTAATTTGATGCATATTCATAATTGATGGAATTATTGAAATGTCTGTTGGTTGTTGTGTTTTTCTTTCTGTATTTCGATTGATGGGACTTCCCAAATGTCAACCTTGCTATCTTTCATTTTCTCAATGAATAATTTTGCGGATGAAATATCTTGGCCTTGCAAAACTAGTTGGTCTGCGTTTCTCTTAAGAGCACCCCAACACCATCCATTGGCCCTTCCATGACCACTAGCACTGTAATTCCATGTTAAATTTTCCAAATTTTTAAACAATACGGGCATTTCGATCTAAGGAAAAATATATTATTGCGGTTTCTATACTGGGATGTTGGCCCATCAGAAAAGAAGTGAACGGTTTTATGTTAGGATGTAATGACGATATTTTTTTAAAGGTGATTCAAATGTGCCCACACAGCGTAAGCCTGGTGATCTAGATTTTCGCTTACTGAACAGAAGCTAAAATTATTAATAGTATGATCCCGTTTATTTATTACATAGTACACGCCCGTGTGCAGTGACAACTGTTGCTTAGAAGCTCCAAAATGCATCGATTGTATTTCTGATGCGAATTTCAGAACATAATTTTCAGAAAAATCAATTTGGAGAACTATTTCGTTTTCTCCAATATTAGATTTTGTTTTCTTTAATTGTTTCATTTGATTTCTCATTATAAACAAATGTAATTTGAAAGTATCCATCTGAGTATTAAACATTTTAATCAAGTTATGTAGACGTGCTGTTTTCTTTAATTTTGTTATTCTGCGAACGCTTTTGATTTCGTTTTTAATATTTTTATTTTCATTAACTGACTCCCATTGCTCATAGTCTATTATTTCGTTTAAAATATTTCCACTTACATTAGTACATAATTTATTCATTTGACATGTGGCACAATTTCCAGACATACATTTAAGCTATCCACATCGCAAACAGTATCAGCAATTAGTGAGTCAATTTGTTTTGTCCCAATAATTCCTTTGCTGAATAATCTAACCGCTAAAAGTTCGACATTGGCATGCTTGACCAACTACATGAATCTCTGTCACTTAATTTAGGGCGAACAATCCAGAACGGTTTCATCCTGCAAAATGTTTTAAGGGACAACTTATGAGAAGTCTCGTTGAGAAACTTTTATAGAGTGTCTTTAAAGAAACAACAACAATCGCTTCTGTTTTCGCACTTTATTTCTAGTTATGAAGTCTTTTTGCCCGGACACATTCTGGAGTTCTCGTCTCCTTCTAAAAATCGGCAACCATTTTCCTTAAGTTTTCCGTTATTGCGTGATTTCTTTTTTTCTTTCGTACTGTGAAAAATTTAAATTATTTTGGAATTTTCTGTTCATTTTGTAACTAATAATTTTTCGTGTGTCCTGATCAGGCGATATTTTCGGAACAAACCTCCGCTTACTACTTTACTGATTACCTGTTTGTTTTTCGTTCTGCACATTACTGAACTTATTATCTACTAGTTGGTCTTCAAGAACTTGACCAAATAATAGTCGCTTTTTATTTTATCAGGAATCTTGTAGCCTTTTGTAATTTCTTTGACTTTAGAAAATGGTGACATTTTTGTTTTCGATGACTTCGGAGTAGTAAGTCTTTGAAGACGTTTGCGATACTTATCAACAGTTCTTTTGAGGTTTTGTATTTTTCTTTCTGCAACACAAAGACTTCTATACACTTTTGCTCGATCACGTCTTACCTTTTTTCGACCACTCATTCTTCTGGAGCTGCTTAATAAACTTGGGATATTTAACCTTACTTCTTCATGGTCAGATGAAGATGGTGTATCATTATTTATTATATTTTCTGTTGCGGTAATCAATCTCTTCTTTTCTCTATATCTCGCAGTAGCTTTCTTCCATTCTGATCTTTTCTTGCGTTTATCTCTCTCTTTTAAATCTTTAATGCTCTTCACCAACCCTTGCTCCTTCTTTTTTTTGTAACGCTCTCTATCTTTTCGTCTTTTTTCTTCTAAATCCTCTTGGGACATATTTTCCCGAAATTTTCGTACTCTGTCCCGAACCTGCTTTTTTACCTTACTATTTGAAGATTTCATTTTATTGATGTTAAAATCTAAAAAACAATAATAATTAAAGCACTACCAGTTGCATCAAAATTTGCACGTAATATTCCGTCCTAGCCATTATGTTATTATTTGTATTTCTATATAGTATACCTAATATATGTGTTATTATTTGTATTTCTATATAATATACCTAATATATGTGTGTATGTTAGTACTTATACAAATTATTGACAAATTATAGAAATAACAGATCAAATCACGTTTTTTAACCTGGTTTTATGATGCGGTAACTAACAAATGTCACTTCCGTAACGCAATAGTCATCTCGGCAACGCTTTGTGTTACCGAAATGACACGTTACCGAAATGACGAAAACACTATTAAAGCAAATACATCAACCTTTCAATTAGGTTACCTTGATTTTAAAAGTGAGGTTAAGTTAACACCACATGGAACCTACTTGCTATCAACACAAATTCTTAATATAATCATGTTATCAAATCGTAAAAACCATTACCGAAATGAAGTACAATAAACCTACGGCCCTACATGATCCTATTTGATCTATATTTTACAAAATTTAATTATACAAATACTAAAACTTATACCTTACCGCTAACAGCATCACTATATGCTACAAAATCAGCACAGATAAAAATACTTCAACGTTGTTCTACAAAAGGTGAGGCCGCTGTTGTTTAATGTTACCGAAATGACGCAAACATTTTGGACGAAGAAAAACTCTAATTTTGTTTACCATGCAGAATTATATTATGGTGATAAAAACTGTTTTGATGTAGTTTGACTAAACTCAAAGTGAATAATTACATGTATGACTGTAAATGTTCCGTAGGAATTTTAGAAAATCTTAAGTGACTATAAATTTTGTAGTAGTGGGACAGTTACCGAAATGACACTTCAGTTAAAATTATTATAACTATGTATAGCATAATGGATATTATTATATTTTAATACCTAATTTAATTTAGGAATACCTTAATTGTTATAAAAAATTTATTTAAAATACATATATATCCTTGCATACTGATTATGAAGTACGATGGACATCATTTGTCCTATTATATGACATTTACCCGTAAACACCTGTAAAGATATTAATTTCTTTTCTTTTTCTAAATTCTCATTTTGATTTAAACATTAATTTTCTAAATTATTTATTTGACATCTTTGACAGCTTTATAATTTCACTTAAGTTCATTACAACGCATGCGTTTGATAGCAAATTATATTCAGAATTACTTTTATACTTTCAATTCAATTACATAATAGTAGATTTCGCAACTAGTGCGCTGCTTACACATTTCTTGATGCGAGGTCGTTCTTTTTTACCCGAGGCGTAGCCGAGGGATAAAATATATGACCGAGCACCAAAAAGGTGACAGCGCACGTGTTGCGAATAAAATTTTTTGTAATCGTTTACATAAAATTAGAAAAAAATTAAATTTTGAAATATTTGTTGACAAATGTCAAATTAAATACATAAATAAAAAAGTTTATGTATTTAGTTATATACCACTTTTCGCTTTATGTATTAAAAGTAACGATTACAAAAAGGGTATTTCTTATACACATTTACAGATACAAAAGTTTATCTTCAAACTAAATTCCCTGAACCCTATCCCCATATGAGATCCTGAGCTAGTCCGGTGCATAACAATAAAAATTAAAATAATTACTACAATTATAATCATAATTATCAACTTTAAAAAAATTAAATTTTACCTCAAACAAAACTTTAAATAATTTTATTTTATCCCTCACAAATTTGTGTAAGTCGCCATATTTTTAAATCAATTTCATAATTAAAGCATTTCAATTTATATATATATATATATATATATATATATATATATATATATATATATATATATATATATATATATATATATTCAGACGGATTAATTGGCATCTTTGACATCACTCTTTAAATTGTTACGTTAAAAAAAAGTGACTAACCAATAAAATTTTAATTTTTGAAGATAACAAATTTGTCTCACTGCGTACATCGTGTACAGTGACACACTATCTTTAAAATGCATATTTATTGTTTTTCTTTCGACAAAAGGCTATCTAATGTGTAGATTGCTAAAACTAATCGGAAAGCACAAATATCTCCTTAAACGTTCATAATCATTTGATTCGTGCTTTTCTTTTGTCACCTTTGCCACAAAGAACACAGAATTTGGGAAACGAACGAGAACAAAATCGTCAACTTCAGGATCTCGGTCTCGTTCGTGGAATTCAGTGAAATATTCTTCATCAGTTGGGTCGTCATAAATTACCTAGAAATATTATCGCAATAATTAAAAAATTACAATCTTTTTTATTTTAAACTGCTTTGTTTCACATTGTGTACAGTGAGACACTATCTTTAAAATGCATATTTATTGTTTTTTTTCGACAAAAGGCTATCTAATGTGTAGATTGCTAAAACTAATCGGAAAGCACAAATATCTACTTAAACGTTCATAATAATTTGATTCGACCTTTTCTTTTGTTACCTTTGCCACAAAGAACCTCAGATTCATCCTGATCATCTGAGTAATCCTCTTCATCCTTGATTGATTGTTTATCTGGGCTCCTAAAAACATCTTTTGTTACTTTCTTCTTAGCCTTTGCCATATCTTTTTTCATTTTAAGGGTCAATTTTTTTTAGCTTTCGCGGCAATTAGATCCTTTTCAGGTGTGTCAGTTAGTATTGTGCTTTTCCCCCGTTGGCGGCCTGACGATTTTTTCCTGGGTAAAGCTGTAGGAAATCCTCGAAATATTTTTGGTGAAATAAATTCTTTTTTCATTAATATCTGCTGCAGCTGGTACTTCCATGAGTAATTCAGCTGGAGGTGTTACGATGTGGAAACCTCAAGCGGCTTGAAAGTGTTTGTCTTTAAGGGGCTGTCGGTTACTGACGATCCAGCAAAGTCAGAGTCAATAGCTGCACCTCAATAGAGAGGGAAAGGTCCTGATCTCTTAAATTCGGCAATAATGTTTGATTGCGTCAAAGCCTTCGGTAGTGCGCTTCCAATACACTCCGCAATCTGGTATATAGTTATGGATATACCAGGATTTCTGAGCATCCAAGAATTAACATCTGCATTGCAGTACGATTTCAGTGGTTCAAATACAGTTAAATCTAGTGGTTGCATTTTGCGGCTGCAATGGGGAGGTAACGTCAACATTACCACCTCATTTTCCTTTGCAATGTCTAGAACTCTAATATCCATATGGGACCCGTGATTATCGCATATTAATAACGTAGGGTTATCTTTTGTACTGTGAGTATATTTGATAAAATGTTGAATTACAGAGACAAATAAATATGTCGTCATCCGTCCTGACGGACTCGCAAGGCCAACTGTGCCAGTCGGTGCCCCACTCAACATGTGTTGCTTAAAATTGTTCCTTGGGAAGACCATAACAGGTGGGATAAACGCTCCTGAAGCCGAAATACAAACTAAAAGTGTTACTAACTCTCCTCTCGCCACTTGTGTACTGATTTAGTTGTTTAAGGCCTCTTTTTGCTATAACCTTTTTAGGTTTTTGAATCGTTGCCAGACCAGTCTCGTCCAAATTAAAAACACGTGAACCATCTGTTAACTGTGGGAATCGTTTTAAGATTGACTCAAGATTATCGAAACATATTTGAACATTATGTTTATTAAAAGACGTCAATCTAGACAGGCTGCAGGCTTCTAGTTTTTGAATGCTTCAATTTTTGTTCCAGTATAAGAAACCTCGCATCCACTCCTCTCCAGCACATTTCTTTTCGTCCCATGATGGAGGAATCTTAACTTGGTTTTCTTTCGCCATATTATAGGCCACTTTTCGCAAAGTTGTTGTTGATAACCCATATGCCAGTTTGCTACACTCTTCTAAATATTCAGTAAGATCAATTTCTTGCTCCTTTGTGAAAACTTGTCTAACTTCATATAGTGGTTGGGTCCTTATTTGAATGCCTGGATTTAATTTGGCTTTCTTCACGTATCGATGCAGGGTCTGAAATGGAACTCCAGTCGCTCTAGCTGCCTCTCGAGAACACAAATTTTGCTGTGTAACAAGCTTAACAGCTGCCGTCATATCCTCCGAAGACGTTTTTCCTATTTTTCTGGGCTTCCCTTTGGGTCGAACCATCATTAATATGGAGTGATAAGGATTTTCTTCGTTCCTAAAAACATCTAACGCAACAGTCTTACTCGATCACATCAAAAAAGAGCCTTGTACACAGCGAGACAACATATGGTACAAAGTGGGACGCCGTCTCACTCTGTACTCACTCTTTGGACAATCAATAAAAGTAGGAACATACAGTTAAATAGTGCGCTTCCAAGGGTACTTACCGGCAGAATTGACACAGTGAACGGGCAAAAGATACAAGAACTAAAAATTCACAAAAAAACTTACTGAAAGTCTTTGAAATTCATCACTAACACACCCAAAACAAAATGTCACGCCATTCTGAACCAAACTTTTAGGGATGATGGGAACAACCGTTAAACGTCTTGCAGTGTTGCCAGTCAATGCAATATATTTGTAGATTTTGGATAAATGAAATTGTCTCACTGTGCCAGCCGTCTCACTGTGGACTACTTTCCCCTACTGCTTAAATACTTAGTTCAATCTTTACTTAACTTTAAAATGGACAAATGCAAGAAGAATGTAGCGTTTGGATTAATTCTCAATCAATGCACAACTATAATTTTCGTACACTTAGTTTACGAAGACACATTTTAATTAAACAAGTATTAAACGTGCAAATGTAAGCTCCAGAGTATTGTTATAATGCGTTGGTTAATTAATTATAGCGGTATTTATGTTACATTACAACAATGCGATAGGGTGGAGCCTCATCTTGACTGCACAAAAACAAATTTAATATTTTTCCTCGTTTACTGCTTAAGTACTTTATATTTATTATTGATTCTGGAGAGTTTACATAAATAATATATGTATTTAACAAAGGCTTGTAGTTGGTTAATAAATAAAATGGTTCTAATTTCGCACTAATTTAACTAAAGAAAACTTTTAAAATTTAAATAAATAAATAAATTTAAATTTTAAACAAAATGATTCGTTCATTAGCAGCGTAATTATCTCACTCTTATACTATTATAACAGTTTACAATACAATTACAACATAACAGTGCTGGCAATTTTTCTCGTTTGTTAGTCATTAGAATTTTTTTAATTAAATTTTTTTAGGTATGAAGTTAGTCCACTAATGGATAAAACTTTTCATTTTTTTGTTCGAATCGTGTTCTTTTGTTTATTGTTGGCTATTTTTTTGTTGCTTTTAGTATTTTTCCAATTAATTTTTTTCTAATTTAGGCGTGAAGTTGGCCACTATAACTAAGGTTGTTTATTTTTTTTGCAATCGTTTGTTGATGATTTGTTGGTATTTCTTGACTATTTTTTATCGCCTATTGGTTTTTTCAAAATACTTTTTTAATTTGAACATGACGTTACTCTTGCACTGGTATCATTTTCTTTATTGCAGTTGTTTTTCGGTCGTTTGTTGGTACTTATTGGTTATTTTCGTCGTTTGTTGTCTGCTGGTATGTTCTCAATAACATTTTCTTTAAGGTTATCCCCCATACTTCAATTGAATAATGTATAATTTTTTACATGTTAGAAATCAAACAATAAAGAGACTAAATAACACCAACAACCAATTGCCAGTAAACCAGTCTAGAAATTGCAAATTCGGGGGTTAGGATTTCTCCAAAAAAAAAAAAAAAAATAAATAATGAAATTAAACTTGAGGGCTAACTTCAAGCCTAAATTAAAGAAATTTGATTGTGAAAATACTAATAACCAACAAACGACAATAAAATAGGCAACAAACACCAATCAACGATTTAAACAAAACAAAGTAAAGAAATTTAACGTCGTGATGCCAACTTTTCACCTAAATTATCAAAATAATTTTGAAAACACTAATAACAACAAACGAAAAACGACAAAAAAAGCGAACAAACACCACTAAGTCTCCATCAAATGATTGCAACAATAGAAATAAAAACTTTTATCCTTGGGAAGCTAAGTTTACGCTTAAATTTAAAAAAAAGTATTAGAAAAATACTAACAATCAATAAACCGCAATAAATAGCCAACAATCACCCACAAACGGTTGTTACAAAAAAATAAAAAGTTGCAACTTTGAAAGGCTAACTTTACGCCTAAATTGGACAAATACTAACAACCGACAAACGGCAAAATATAGCCAACAAACGACAGCAACAAAAAAAAATACTGAACTTGAGGAGCTAACTTCACACCGGTGAATTTTTTTTAATTCTATTATCTTCACTGTCTGAAAGGAGTAAATTTAATAAACTCTCCAGAAACACACCTACCAGTTTAAACGAACAGAAGCTCTTGTTTGGTTTGGTTCGAGGTTCGGTTCGTTGATAACTATCCGGTTAGGTTGGGAGCTTGGTTCGGTATAACAATTTTTCGGTTCCGTTCGGGCTTCATTGAGTTCGCAAAACGAACCGATCAGTTTTCATTCTCAACAAAAATTGTGACACTTTTACACACTTTTGTTGTTATACGTTTGATTAGTTCACCTAAATTAATCTACTGTGCAACTGTACAAAAAAAGCGAACAAACACCACCAAGTCACCAACAAATGATTGCAACAATAGAAATAAAAAATTTTATCCTTGGGAGGCTAAATTTACGCTTAAATTTAAAAAAAATTATTAGAAAAATACTAATAACCAATAAATAGCCAACAATCACCCACAAACGGTTGTTACAAAACGTTACGTTAAACACTTACTTCTTTGCATAGTTATTCTTCTGAAAGTTTTATTTTTAGTGTTACCTTAAATATTTACTTTATGAGCGGAAAGAGACAAATTGACTGCTGCCACGTTATTTAATTTTGTTTACTATTCATTATTTCTGTACATGGAGCCAAACATATGCGGTTGTCTTCGTCTAATTTCAGTGCAGTATCTTAATGTTTAGGTTTGACGAATTGTAATATGGGTTTAATTACATCCAAGTCTTCTGCTGTATTCTCCGCTCTGTGATTTATTTAATTACTATTTCTATATAACTGTATTTTATTGCATTTTTTTCTAATTGTGTGGTACTTTTTACAGAAGCTCTGGCTCTCAATCAATTAAATTTTAAGTTCTTAATGTAACAAGCGAATTGTTTTAGGTGGATCAAAGTAGTCATGTAGGGCCGATACTGATTCACAGTATACGAGTTTCCCTATTCAAGGTCAAGTCTGTTAATCCACCGTGCATGTATGCGCTCCCCGCTTTAAGGTCAAGGTCAAAATTTAAAGAAGTTTTAAGGTTGTTAATTCTTAGAAATGTAGAATTTTCAAGGTCAAAGGTTATGAGGGTAGGTTCTAGGCCACTGTGTGCGTGCTTCCGTATTCAAGGTCAAGTTAGTTAATCCACCGTGCACGTACACGAGCCCCGCCTGAACATCAACATTTAAAAATAGAAATTACAAGGTAGTCAATTCTTAGACATGTAGAATTTTCCAGTTATTGGTGGGAAGAATGACAAGTTCTTGTCTATGCTAATAAGTAGTGGTTCTTGTATTGGCTGTCAAGGTCGAAATTTAAAAATAGAATTAGCTCGTGTATTATATTACAATACTTAGGTTAGTGGTTTCACGGATGCCGATTTATAACAAAAGGCGTGCTTGGGGACGATGCAGTTTAGCAGAAATGACGAAAGTAGTAGTACGCGCGATACGAAACAAAGAAAAAGTATTAAGTATAGACGAGAGAAAGAAGATCTAGATGAACTACTAAAGAAAATAATAGAATTAAAACTAGATTTAGAGTTGTATGAAATGACTAGAAAAATGAATCAACTTCTAGTTAGCAAGGCATAATTATAACGCATGTGTACTTAGTGTATATAGATAATGTAATTGTGTGAAATGTGAATTATAAATGAAGTGTTAATATAAAAGGTTAATCAGAAAATTTGGAGATGTATGAATTAAAGTAGATGTATAGTTGTTCGCATCAGAATAATGAAGCAGTGTTACGTGCGGAATTTAGGGAAAAGGAAGTGGTAATAGAAATGTAGAAGAAAAACGTTCAAATAAAAATGGAATGTAAAAAACGCTTTTAAAAATTAAGTGGTATGTTTTATATATGTATATGTAAAAATGAATAAAAGCGTTTCATTCAAAAATGAATTTTCCATATAGTTAGTTACGAGAGTAACGGTGTAGGCAATTTTTTTTCGTTTGTTAGTCATTAGCATTTCTTTAATTACATTTTTTTGGATGTGAAGTTAGTCCACTAATGCATAAAACTTTTCATTTTGTTATTCTAATCGTGTTCCTTTGGTTATTGTTGGCTATTTTTTGTTGTTTGTTGCTTATTAGTATTTTTTCAATTATTTTTTTTCTAATTTAGGTGTGAAGTTAGCCGCTGCAACCAAAGTTGTTTATTTTTTTTGCAATCGTTTGTTGATGATTTGTAAGTATTTATTGACTATTTTTTATGGCTCATTGGTTATTTCCAAATACTTTTTTATGTTAAACATGATGTTACTCTTGCACTGGTATCATTCTCTTTATTGCAGTTGTTTGTCGGCCGTTTGTTGGTACTTATTGGTTATTTTCGTCGTTTGTTGGCTACTACTATTTTCCCACGAACATTTTTAAGGGTATACCAATACTTAAGTTGAATAATGTATAATTTTTAATATATAAAAAAATCAAACAATAAAGAAACTAAATAACACCAACTAACGATTGGCAGTAAACCAGTTTAGAAATTGCAAAGTATGCAACAAACAGAAGTAAAGACCAACAAATAATTTCAACAAGAAAGATAACCAAATTAAACTTGGGGGTTAACTTCAAGCCTAAATTAAATAAATTTGATTGTGAAAATACTAATAACCAACAAACGACAAAAAATAGGCTACAAACACCAACCAATGATTTGAACAAAACAAAATAAAGAAATTTAACGTCGTGATGCCAACTTTACACCTAAATTATCAAAATCATTTTGAAAGTACTAATAACAACAAACGGCAGAAAAGCCAAACACCAACAAGTCACCAACAAATGATTGCAACAATAGAAATAAAAACTTTTATCCTTGGGAAGCTGAGTTTATGTTTAAATTAAAAAAAAAACTATTGGAAAAATACTAATAACAAATAAACCACAATAAATAGAAAACAATCACCCACAAACGGTCGTTACAAAATAATAAAAAGTTTTAACATTGGAGGGCTGACTTTACGCCTAAATTGGACAAATACTAATAACCAACAAACGACAAAATATAACCAATAAACGACAGCCACAAAAAAATACTGAACTTGAGGAGCTAACTTCACACCGGTGTATTTCTTTAATTCTTTTATCTTCTCTGTGTAGGAGGAATCAATTCAATACACTTTCCAGAAACACACCTACAAGTTCAAACGAACAGAAGCTCTTGTTTGGTTTGGTTCAAGGTTCGGTTCGTTGATAATTGTCTGGTTGGGTTGGGAGCTTGGTTCGGTATAACAATTTTCCGGCTCCGTTCTGGCTTCATTGAATTCGCAAAGCGAACCGATCAGGGTCCATCCTTAACAAAAATTGTGACACTTGTACACACTTTTGTTGTCATACGTTTGATTAGTTCATCTTAATTAGTCTACTCTAGCGTTAACCACTTACTTCTTTGCATAGTTATTCTTCTGAAAGTGAATTATTTTTAGTGTTACCTTAAATATTTACTTTATGAGCGGAAAGAGACAAATTGACTGTTGTCACGTAATTTTATTTTGTTTACTATTCATTATTTTTGTACATGGAGCCAAACATATGCGGTTGATTTTGTCTAATTTCAGTGCATTATCTTAATGATTAGGTTTGACGAATTGTAATATGGGTTTAATTACATCCACGTCTTCTGCTGTATTATCCGCTCTGTGATTGATTTAATTACTATTTCTGTACAACTATTTTTATTGCGTTTTTTTTTTGTAATTATGTAGTACTTTTTACTGAAGCTCTGGCTCTCAATCAATTAAATTTTAAGTTCTTAATGTAACTAGCGAATTGTATTAGGTAGATCAAAGTCGTGATGTAGGGCCGATACTGATTCAAAGTATACGAGTTTCCCTATTCAAGGTCAAGTCAGTTAATCCGCCTTGCAGGTGCGCGCTCCCCGCTTCAAGGTCAAGGTCAAAATTTAAAGAAGTTTGAAGGTCGCTAATTCTTAGAAATGTAGAATTTTCAAGTTCAAAGGTTATGAGGGCCGGTTCTAAGCCACCGTGCACGCGTTTCCCTATTCAAGGTCAAGTTAGTTACCGCTTGAAGGTCAATATTTAAAAATAAAAATTACAAGGTCGCCAATTCTTAGACATGTAGAATTTTCGAGTTATTGGTGGCAAGAATGAGAGGTTCTTGTCTATGTCAAGGTTGAAATCTAAAAATAGAATTAGCTCGTGTATTACATTACACTTCTTAGAAATCTTTCAAGGTTAGTGGTTTCAAGGAAGTCGGTTTATAAAAAAAGTCTTGCTTCGGGACGATGCAGTCTAGCAGAAATGACGAAACTAGTAGTGCGTACGATACGAAGTAAAAAAAAGTATTAAGTATAAACGGGAGAAAGAAGAGCTAGATGAACGACTAAAGAAAATAAAAGAATTAAAAGTAGATTTAGAGTTGTGTGAAATAACTAGAAAAATTAATCAGATTCTAGTTAGCAAGGCAAAATTATAAAGCATATATATTTACTCTATATACAGATAATGTAATTGTGTGAAATGTGGATTATAAATGAAGTGTTAATATAATAATAATTAGAAAATTGGGGGATGTATGAATTAAAGTAGATTTCTAGTTGTTGGCATTAGAATAATGAAGCAGTGTTATTGAAATCTAACTTGTAAACCTTTGTATTATTTCCATAATGTATTTTTTGAGTTATTTTACTTATATGAATAGTGGTTATGAATTTGAGAGTATGATTTCGTTACTGAGTGCAATACTGTATATGACTATTCCTTTTTCACAGCGTTATTACTTACGTGGTACTAAATGTAAAAGTTAAGATATTTTGATTACGTTTAAGTTACAGAGTGGTTTATTTTCTTCGCGGAAATTTTTTATTATCACGACCTTACAGCGGGAACGTTCATTTCTTTTTATTTTATGATTTTGATGGAAGCTTTTAACGTAATAATTTGTGAGAGATTTCTCTGTTAGATCATTTGCTATTTTTATTTTAAAATGGAAAGTTTCATTAAAAATTAATGTAACGTAAAAGTAGAGTAAGTAAGATTGATAACCGATCAGCTGGTCTATTAGCACGGCATTTTATTGTGATTACGTGTAAATAGTTTGAAGTTTTACAGGAAACGTCGGATCAATGCCTTTAACTTACTGATTGATCTCAGTTTTATGCGGCGTAAGGTAAGCAAGTTTTTTTGTTTTGTGGAGCACTCGCATATAGGTATTTAGACCCCGATATTATCAATTAAAAATAAACTAGCCCTTGTATGACGTTTCCCTATTGTGTCTTATACATTACGAGCTATCCTAATCGCGAAATTAATAACACGCCCACGTTCTTTATTCCATTGAGCTTATAACGCCTTTACTTTCGGTGGACGGTCAGTCGTTATCCGAATTATTTAATATGGGCGAAGCGGTAAACGGCGGAGGGACTATCGCGGTAAAAAAATCAGGTTTTTCGGGCGCCAATCTACGTAAACGGTGATATAGAGGCCTAGATTCCTCTTCGCGGGAGACTAAAATGGTAAAATCCAGTCAATACGTCAATTTACCAGGCTCTCCGAAAATTTACAGCGGTGACGGTACCCAGGACTTCTCGCTTTGTTGAGTCGGAAAGATTCGGTCCAGGTATTATGAATTTAAAAAAAATTATTGGTTATCCAAAAAAAATAATTCCTGATACAGAAGCCGAACAGTTGTTCTGTTAGCAGGATAGTAATAAAAAAAAACTAACCATATAAGTCGTAGATTAACCCACAAAATAGTTAGCCAAACGGTAAAATGAACAAAATTCTTGGTCTCAGTTGAAAAAAAAAATTGTTATGGTGGTTGCGAGAAGTTACGGTGATCAAAACAAAATTATGGTTCCAATTATAAAATTCAGTCTAACAAAGTAGAACAAAAAATTGTAGTGTGTCAATAATTACAGTGATAATTATACTTATTTTCAAAAGTTAACTAAAAAGAAATTTTTATTATCCGACGAACAGAGCTCAATATAAAAACGGTAATAAAATTAGAGGACAAATTATCCTGAAAAAAGATTAAATTCACTAAACAAAACTTATAAAAAAGAACGGTAAAAGAAACTGGTAATTAAGAAATATTAATTATAATAACTATTAATGCTTGATTTGGATCCTTGTATGATGTAAGAATGACCAGGTCATCGGCAAAAGTAGCAACCATGTTTCCTGTAGATGTTGGGAGGTCTCGCGTGTATATCAAGTACAAAATGGGGCCTAGAACACTTCCTTGGGGTACTCCTGATGTGATAGGATGGAGGGGTGTTATTTCGCTTTGTGTTGTTTCGGATGTTCTAAGTGTTTTGTAGCTCACCAGAGTGAGCAATCATTTGTTTCTGATGGGGATAAATGTAGTTCTGTGATTGGATGTGCTAAACGAATTTTGGTCTATCCTGACGGGCCGCATCTTGGACAACCTGGTTGAAATGTTTTGTGGCTTCTTCAAGGTCTTTTACTGTTCTTAAAGGTCTGCGTTTGCAAGGATTCGTTGACTTTATTGGCTTTATTGGTGAGGGATGGTGACTTTACATTGACCTGTACGTTTGCGCCTAATGTCACCATTACTGGGGATTGGTTCGTCGAGAAGTTGAGACAGGAATTTGCTTTTAGGAAGTTTGGGTTAATGTTTCTCACGAAACACAGATCTAGCAAATCAACTTGTTTTCTTAGATCTGACGGCCAATATGTAAGCTCGCCTGTGGACAAAGGTCGTAGCCCTAAGTTATTTACTGCTTTCATCATTTCTCTTCGTTTGGTGGTGCTTAGTCTAGAACCCCAGTATACGTGTTTGACGTTAAAGTTTTCAGCCGAGATGAATCTAGAGTCTAGTGTATGAAAGCACTACTTTTATACACTAGACTCTAGATCGTCGTATGTGGTCTGTCTATTATTGTACCGTGGTGGGAAATAGACTGCTGATACTGTAATTGAACCCAGCCTTCAAATACTATTGTTTTAGCTTCTATTTGTGGTTGACTGTATTTTAGTAGTTCGTGATGCTTAATTGAGGTTCGTATTATTATTGTTGTATCAGCATTGGCGGTGCCGTCTGGGTGTTGTGTTGCGTATACGTCATAACTTGGAATGTTGAAGTAGCTGAGTTCTGTAAAGTGCGATTCTGAGATTAACTCGTTGTCTATACATTGATTAGTGATGAAGGTTATGAGTTCTTTTTTGTGGTGTAACAGCCCGTTGGCGCTCCATATCGCTAATTTAAGAATTTTATCCATTATGTGCTTAGTGACGAACATGGTTAACAGGTTTAATATGGTGCTCATCTGTTTCATTAGTTTTAATTCTGTCATGTCGTTTGTCTGGTTTATTGTTTCGGTATTTTGGTGTTCAGTTTTTGGTTGATTTGTTGTGTTGTTTGTTAGTACTTGTGCATAGGTGAGGCCTGGTTGATAGTATCTTATGCTTGGGAGTGTTTTTGCGCTCTTAGCGGAGGAAATATTCTTTATTGTAGTTCTTTGTAGGGCATTCCCTGTAATTCGTAGGATGATTCCCATTGCAGTTTACACATGTAACGTTGGGATATCTGTTATATCTTTGACGCGTAGTGCATTTTGTCAAATGTGAAAAATTTTTCACATTTGACAAAATTGTTTACTACATCTTTAACAATTTTTAACAAACATTACTACTGACGAAGATAACTGTAAGTGTTATCGAAACGTTTAGATTGTATAATTTAAAGTACACCATTAAAAAATCCCAAAAAAGATAAGTATTTTATTTCTGTTTTTAAGTTTATAAATTGCTGTTTTTAATTTAGCATGAGTTATCTCCACCTCGCTCGTGTTTCGTGGAGTGATTTGTAATGGCATTACTTGTTGTGACGACTTGTTATATAGCTCGGTGAAGTATGTTGTCCATTCCTTTCCAGATATATGTTTTATTTGGAAATATTCGTTTACCTCTTTCTTTTTGGTTTTGTATCATTTTCCAAATATTTTTATAAACAACTCACAACAAATCAACCAAAAAACTGAATACCAAAATACCGAAACGACAAACCAGACAAACGACATCACAGAATTAAAACTAATGAAACAGATGAGCATCATATTAAACATGTTAATCATGTTCGTCACTTAACCACATAATGGATAATATTCTTAAAATAGCGATATGGAACGCCAACGGGCTATTACACCACAAAAAAGAACTCACAACCTTCATCATTAATCACTGTATAGACATCGTGTTAATCTCAGAATCGTACTTTACAGAACGCAGCTACTTCAACATTCCAAGTTATGACGTATACGCAACACAACACCCAGACGGCAACGCCCATGCTGGTACAACAATAATAATACGAACCTCAATTAAGCATCACCAACTACTAAAATACAGTCAACTATAACTAAAAGCTAAAACAATAGTATTTAAAGGCTGTGTCCAATTACAGTATCAGTAGTCTATTTACCACCACGGTACAATAATAAACAGGCATCATACGACCACTACTTTCATATACTAGACTCTAGATTCATCTCGGCTGGAAACTTTAACGTCAAACATGTATACTGGGGTTCTAGACTAACCACCACCAAAGGAAGAGGAATGATGAAAGCAGTAAATAACTTATTACCTATTGGCTGTCAGATCTAAAAAAACAACTTGATTTGCCAGATCTGCGTTTCGTGAGAAACATTAACCCGAACTTCCCAAAAGCAACTTCCTGTCTCGACTTCTTGACGAACCATTCCCCAGTAATAGTGACATTAGGCGTAAATGTAAAGCTCAACGTACAAGTCACCATCCCTCACCAATATAGCCAATAAAGTCAACGGATCCTTGCAAACGCGGACCTTTAAGAACAGTAAAAGACCTTGAAAAAGCAACAAAACATTTCAACCAAGTTGTCCAAGATGCGGCCAGTCAGGATACATCAAAACTCGTTTAGCACATCCAATCGGAAAATTGTCCTATCATAGTGGTGAAGGAAGTCGCAGAGAATCGAAGACTAAGAATCATCTGGCACATAACAAGACATCCAAACGATAAAAGACCGCTCAATCACACTACCTCGGAGCTCGAAGACCATCTGCGCAATATTAAAACCAACACGTACAGAACTACATTTATCCCCATTAGAAACAAATGATTACTCACTCTGGCGAGCTACAAAACACAGAACATCCGAAACAACAGGAAGCGAAATAACACCCCTCCATCCTATCACATCAGGAGTACCCCAAGGATGTGTTCTAGGCCCCATTTTGTACTTGATATATACGGAGACCTCCCAACAGCTACAGGAAACATGGTTGCTACTTTTGCCGATGACCCGGTTACTCTTACAACGCACAAAGCTCCAAATCAAGCATTAATAGTTATTATAATTAATATTTCATAATTACCAGTTTCTTTCACCGTTCTCTTTTACAAGTTTTGTTTAGTGAATTTAATGTTTTTTCAAGATAATTTACCCTATAATTTTATTACCGTTTTTATATTGAGCTTTGTTCGTGGGATAATAAAAAAATCTTTTTAGTTAACTTTTGAAGATGGGCATAATTATCTCTGGAATTATTGACACACTACAATTTTTTGTTCCACTTTGTTATACTGAATTTTATAATTGGGACCATAATTTTTTTTTGATCACCGTAACTTCTTGCAACCGCGATAACAATTTTTTTTCAACTGAGACCAAGAGGTAAACCGACATCTTCACTGGCGGTACTCGGTTGGCTTATTTTAGTCTCCCGCGAAGAGGAATCTAGGCGCCCGAGAAACCTGATTTTTTTACCGCGATAGTCCCTCCGCCATTTACCTCTTCGTCCATATTAAATAATTCGGATGACTGACCGTCCACCGAAAGTAAAGGCGTTATAAGCTCAATGGAATAAAGGGCGTGGGCGTGTTATTAATTTCGTGATTAGGATAGCTCGTAACGTGTAAGACACAATAGGGAAACGTCATATGGGGGCCAGTTTATTTTTAATTGATATTATCGAGATCTAAATACCTATATGCGAGTAATCCACAGCTAAGTTCAAAACAAAACAAAAAAACTTGCTTACCTTACGTCGCATAAAACCCAAATCAATCAGTAAGTTAAAGGCATTGATCCGACGTTTCGTTAATTTTTAATGAAAGTTTCCATTTTAAAATAAAAATAGCAAATGATCTAACAGAGAAATCTCTCACAAATTATTACGTTGAAAGCTTCCATCAAAATCACAAAATAAAAACAAATGAACGTTGCCGCTGTAAGGTCGTGATAATCAAAAATTTCCGTAAAGAAAGTAAACCACTCAGTAACTTAAATTTGATCAAAATATCTTACCTTTTATATTTAGTACCACGTAAATAATAACGCTGTGAAAAAGGAATAAAGTCATATGCAGTATTACACTCAGTAACGAAATAATACTCTCAAGTTCATTACCACTATTCATATATTACGATAATAACAAAAAAAATAAACACTCAGAGTGTCGATACAGTTGTCAAATCACAAATAAATTCACTTCCATAAGGGAGTAAAGCGCAATCTTTCTTACGTAAAATTATATTAGTTAAATGGGGATGACTCTTGCAAGGTTGACATTTCCAAAATCATCTATCTTAGTTACCTTAATTTTAATTAACACCTTAAAGGAATAATAATGACGTCTAAAACATATATTTGACAAATTTTCGTAATAAAAATGCTGATATACAGTAATGAGAATACAGAAAATAGCACATAATACCTAATATTAGGATAGACAGGTGAATACACTTTTGTAAAATGATGTTAACCGCCTGAAGACTTTTATACAAAACTGCACAAAAGAAAGCGTATTCATCCGCCTAAACAAATACGAATAAACATTATTAAAATTACCAAAATAAAAAATAAACCTAGGAAAGTAATTATCTTAATTCGCACAAAATGATCACTCTACATTCCCCCTTTCCTTTTCATAGCGGTGAGGCAATACTCGTGCAATTGACACTTTTGGTAGTTGATCGGTGGATTCCAATAACTCTTGAATTTCTCTGACACGGTTTCCAGTACGACAACTTCACAGTCGTCAAATTTAAACGATCCGACTATATTCAAATTATATTTATACGAATTTAGTGGCGAAAACATTAAGAAAAAACCAGGTGATTAATAACGGTTTCATCTGGTTTAACACCCACTCACACACACACGCACGCACACACACACACACACACACACACACACACACATATATATATATATATATATATATATATATATATATATATATATATATATACACCCACACAAAACTTATTGTAGCGATAATTATATTTAAAGCAACCCTTTATCTGTCTGAACAGCTGTGAACGCGGATGTACTTTCGTGACGCTTAACTAAATTTTCAGAACTTTACGATATAAGAATCCGCCATAGCGCGATTTTACCCATATATGGGGAAATGGCACCAAAAAACAAAAAAAAATTGCGTGTTCGTGTGCGTGTGCATGAGAATATTTTGACGCACTGGGAATATGTATTATTGTGTTGTGCATACAACGTACTTTGGATTGTAAATAAACGTGAGTTTTCGGGAGAAAGCTTTTTTTTTCTGTCCAGAATGTAAATTAGTGTAAATGCTACGCCACTGGAATTGTAGTAAAGCGTTATGTATCCTATAAAAGTGTATTTAAATGTTGAATGAAGATTTGCAAGTTAAAAGTATTGAATTTGATGGAGAAATAATGTTTTGGTAAAACCTACATTTAGACGACAATGGCAAAAGGCTACCTAATTGCCACTATCTGCTGCCACTGTTAAGTGTAGAAAAAAATATCTACGTATATTTCTGCTTGTATAAGTGTCGTAACATTGAATACATGTTTCAGGATAAACGATGTTAGAATCTGTTAAATTGTACAGAAGAGAAATATGCACGTATGTGAGACTTCATAGAAAGTTGGAGTGAATTGGAATGTGAATTACGGTTTTTCCGAAGAGTTGTGGGTATGTTTGTGAAGAAATTCAAGGTGGCTATTTTTTATCATTTGAACAATGGTTGATCGCAGGTATTTAAGCAAAAGTCTGTCATGATAGAGAAGAGAAGCTCGGGGAAGAGCTATAGAGCACTTGTGACATTATAGAAACAACCTGAACTGGTGTTTATTTGTTGGAAATTACTGTTGCAGTTCATATTAGTTGACGACAAAAACCCATTTTGGGGATGAAGTATTTAAACGTTTACAATTTGGAATTGAAAGAAAAATATTAGTAAGTTTTTCTTCCAAAATTTAAGAAGTATCACATCATATTCAAAGAAAACGGTAAGCGTCGAGTTAAACGTGTTATGTATTGCCCCGCCATCTGAACAGGAACCTAAAGTAATCCTTTAAGTAACAAACTTGAGGTGTGCTTGTTCAGTTAAACAGTAGTGGAAATTAGTATCATTTATTCTAGTACATGTGCGATTGTTAACAATACTAAATCGATTGTATAAACACATTTAAGAACTTTGATGTTCAAGTAAATATATCCTGCGACAAAACACTTATTTTAAAGGGCACATAACAAATCCAACTGCTCAATTCTTATATATGCACAAAGCATAAACAAACCCGGGCGTTTAAGTTAGCGAGTAGTGAGCCGGACGAAATTAGGTGATTAATTGTGGCCGTTGATGTAGTTAATTTCATTCAAGCACTATGGATAATCAATCTATACTAGTTGGTTTTATATGTTTAGATTATAACGTTTAGGGATTTTAATTTAGTGTTTCACGGAAGCAAACTCTGTAAATACTTTTGAAAGATTGGTAATATAGATCCATTACTTAACTAATTTTTTTATTTATTTGTGAAAATTGTGAATCCTTCGTCTAAAGGTTAAAAGAAAACCAATTTTATAAAATTTCATTGTAAACCTTGCGTGAAATTGCATAAAGGGTAACACCGTTTGAAAATAATCAATTTTTTGATATTTCGGCTAAATGATTGATCTGAAATTGTTTATTTTGGGTCAAATCCATCACGAACTTTAATTATTTGGAATTCTTTTACAGTCATTTAATACACGATACTGATAAGGATAACAAGATATTTATTAAGCAGAAGTTTTAGATTTGATTTATTACAATTCAGTCATATTGGTGAATGTTTAAATACAATTTTAAAGAGAAGGTATTCAAGTAATATTTGATAGAAAGTATATGATTCAGGAACGACGCACTGATCGCTGTGTCTTTAAAATGTTTAAATACGAATTCATGTTTGTGTGGTTAAAAACTAATAGATCGCAGTATTATGTTTCTAATTGGGTAATATTTATTTATTTCAGAATTTTATGACAGATAGAAATATTAATCTATGTGTATACGAGGGTAAATTATAAAGTATCCAGATAACGTTCTATTACTTTGATTTACCGAATATACAGGACGTGATCAATAAATTTACGACGATTCGATGTTTCAAAATTTTATTAAGCTTTGGATAAATTTATTTTTAAGGGTAATTGTATCGACATTTAGTTTTCTGAGACGAAATTTAACGTACTCCGTTAAAATGAAAATGTGATTGAACTTGAGTTGTGTATGGTTTTATTGAGTAGGCTATCTTCTAGTCAGGTAGGATTAACTTAACACCTCGCCTAGGACTATTTATTTTCGAAAAATTTAAGATTGTGGTGGAGCCTAGAGACAATTTTTTCCGGATTGTGTTTGTTATTTGTTGATTTATGGTAAGTGTAAGGTGTTTGAAACCAAATTTCAATCATTTTACGTCTTATATCGACCCCGCCCTTTTCCACTGCAGTTGGCTTGACAACCCGCTTACCTCTGTAAGCCTGAATTAAGCCTAGTGCGGTTTGATCGGTTAACATAGTCCAAACGCGAATAACCTTACAACCCCATCTCTGTGTTTTTTTCAAGGCACGTTTAAGTTTTACAGAAAAGAAAAAACAGATTCCGTTATATTTTAAGATACTCAACATCGAATGAACTTTGAAACCCTTGTCGTTTCTAGGAATTGGTCCTATTTTTAGATTTTTAGGAATCAGCCTTGTAATATGGTTTTCTAAGATCCTCCGTTTGTCCTTGAACAAATGTAGTTACATTGTATTACCTAATTTAAAAAAAAAACCAGATTGCAAGATAAGAAGGACATCTACAATTAGCATTTACGTAAAATCAGTTTAAATGGATCAGCACCAATTATCAAATTAAAGAGTTGTAAAAGGCAGAGGGTATCATTATCAATTAAATTTTCTATAGATTGTACAGAATGTTTCATTAGTGAAATACAACCTTTTCTAATGAAGGCTGCTGTGTTTAGTGTCGAAATAATTGTTTTATAATTGAGGATGCGGCAAAATTATATATATAATCCAAATATCAGTAAATCAATACTTTAATATTTGAAAATATGACAGTAAATGGTGCATTTATTCTTTTTACATTAATGGAATTTGCATTTGCTTCTGTAAGTGTGCATTTTATGTGTTAGCGTCCCGTTTTGTTGTAATTGCCTTTTTTAGAAATTTCATCAAGATGTTTTCGATATTGAGCACGATCGTGTTGTGATATTAAAATTCAATACGTCGTTTGTGCAACATCCAGATATCAAAGTGTTTTTTTACAATGAAACTATAAAAATGAAGGTATTAAACGCATCTGCTTTTTTGACATCGGGCTTCAAAAGAAGCATAAAGGTAGATATGTGTTTAAAAATCATTCACATAGTTTATTATTTAGTTTTTTAGGTAGACGTTACTGCTTATCGTTTTTTCAATAATGCTTATCGAGTTATTCCTGTTAATATAACATTAGATGGTTGCGATGACAGTAAGAGGGACGTAATCGGTTTTACAACAGTGTATAACCATACAAATTTTAAGGGATGTCCCGTTCCAGCCGTTAGTATTAGTATAGTTTTATGTCGTAATTAAATTTTAGTATGAATTTTTCAGGGTTACGTGTATTTAAAACATTACCTAATTGAGCAAGAGAAGTTTCCTCGACAGGTCCCATTTGGCAAGTACAAGTTATTCGTGGATATTCATGCTGATGGTAACATATTTGTTGGTAATGGTGAATGGTTTGGAGCTGTAGTGGCAAAGAAGAAAAAGTAATAACTGTGTTTTACATGTATTAATTTGAATAAAGTAAATTTTGCTTCTGTAATATCTCTTTCCCTTCTGTAGATACTATATCGCTTGGTAAAATTTTATTTTCATAAAGCCGTAGTAGTTGCAGGGCTCGGCTCACAATTCTACCCATACTCGCAAACATAGTTTCTGGACGTGTGATATACATTTTTTATTCTGACGCTATTAATTTATTTTTATTTTTATTTATTGAATAAAGTAATTCACAAGAAACATCCTTATTAGCTACAATTTCGTATTGGTAAAGAAAGCAGGTTTGAGCTACTTACTAGCTTTGGTATTGGCCTGACTACAGCTGAGAGTTGTGAGGTATATTAATCTTAAGTATTATACTATATTACGTTTACCTAGGTATAGTTATATTAATTTATCTACATAATAATATATTAGGTACTGAGATCTTACATAAAATGAGATAAAAAGGTTAAATAGTAACATTATATTAAATTATGACCCGTATGGGGATTTGCCAGTTACCTCGATCGGGTGCGTCCCCATGAGAATTGGAGAAAGCTCATCAGGAATGTAATCCAGCATATTCGGAGGGTAGTGAGGAACTAAAATACTCGTCGTGAAACAAAAACTGGCCTGGTCCTCCAGGTTGGGGGTTGAGGCATTGGACTGGTTCTCCATTACTTGTAAAAAAAAACTAATCTACCAAAAAGCCCAAACCGAGCTTCGGAGATACGGAAGGATTTTTAAGACGACGAACACGGATAAGAAAACGGTTAATGAATTTTGCAACATGGAACGTACAAGGTATTAAGCAAAAGATTGAGACCATCTCCTCAGATCTGGAGAAACTACGACTAGATATTGTATCGCTAACAGAAACCAAAAAGAAGGGAACTAGCAATAACATCGTTGGGGACTACATTCATATATTTACGGGAGTTTATGAAGAGAAGAGAGCATCCAGAGGAGTATCTTTACTTATAAGAAAAACCTTCAAAAACAAAATTAGTAATTGGGAAGCGATCGACGAGAATATTTTGAAACTAAATATTAAATTGCACGGACATAACGTTACAGTGATAGCTGCATATGCTCCTTCTGATGATGCAAGGACCAATGCAAAAGAAGAATTTTTTTAATAAAATTGACGAAATCCTAATAGAAATAGGTAGTACTAGAGAAGTGATAATGCTTGGGTATTTCAATGGCAGAACTGGACGTCACACTGACAATAAAATAGCGGGTTCATTTGGCGAAGAGACGATTAACGACAATGGCCGAAGACTAATTCATTTATGTGAAACTCGTGATCTGAAAATTAATAATGGCTTTTACAAACATAAAGACATTCATCGATATACTTTGATCCAAAATACACGTAATTTAAAATCAATAATTGACTATGTTATCAGTAGACAGAAAACAGCCTTGCAATGGAATGACGTACGGGTTCTGCGAGGAGTTACTTGTGGCTCTGACCACTATCTAGTAAGGGCGAAAGTAACATTTCCATTCAAAAGATAGCAAGTTCAAAGAAGCTGAACGTCTAGAGGAAATTGAATTTCCCTAACATAACTTAGGAAGTTTCGTGAATGAAAGCATAAGGCAGTTATATCAACGACGATTAGATGAAAAATTGATAAGTAAGCAAGAGTCAACATTCACAGAAACATATAATAACATCATTACAAGCCTGCATGAATCTGCGAATCAGCAATAAATCATGGTGGAATGACGAAATTGAAGCGTTGGTTCAAGAGAAGAAACACAAGTATTTGAAGTGGTTGAATACCAAAAAGGAGGAAGATCAACAAGCTTACAAAGAAACTAAAAGAGAATTGAGAAGGCTAATAAATTCAGAGAAGAATAGAATGTGGGACAACAAGTGCCAAGAAGTTAATACGTACATAGGGGGACGGCAATGCTCAGAAGTATGGAGTTTTATAAGAACTGTAAAGGGCCCAGCAAAAGATAAAGCTTATATACAAACCATTCATTCAGAAGAGTGGAAGCAACATTATGAGAATTTACTCCAAGAGACAAGACAGGAATATCTTAAAGAATCGACATTAACAGGGATAAATATACAAGGGGAAGAAATAGAGATTCAGGTAGATACTGTGACAAAAACTATCAGGTGCTTGAAGAATGGTAAAGCTAGTAGTCCGGAAGGGATATATGCAGAAATGGAAAAGAACGGGACACAAAAGCTTTTTGAAATGTTAACTTATATTATCAATGAGTATTTAAATGGACATCCAGTTCCAGAACAATGGAAAATGGCATAAATCTCACCAATTTACAAGAAGGGAAACAAACAAGATTGCAATAATTACAGAGGTATTTCGGTTACGAGCACAATAAGCAGACTATATGGGAGGACTTTAAGAGATCTAATCGAAAACGGTTTTAAAGAACACGAAGAAGAAGAACAAAGAGGATTCAGTGCAGGAAGATCGTGCACTGACAATATTTTCTGTCTCAAACAGATTATAGAAAAAAGAACAGCTATAAATATGGAAACTCATGTTACATTTGTAGATCTAAAAGCTTATGATACCGTACCAATCTGTAAATTATGGGAGGTATTAGAGCAATCTAGCATTAGCCATACATATGTACAAGCTCTTAAAGAATTATACCAAGGCTCAAAATCTATGGTCAAGATAGGTAAACGCGTCACTCAAGATTCCTTGGTTACAAAAGGCCTCCGTCAGGGATGTTGCATATCGCCAACTCTTTTTAAAATATATGTAGCAGCTATACTTAAAAACTGGAAAAGGAAGGTTTGCGGTATGGGGATTGAACTTAATGACAGATTCATGTACACTCTTCAGTTCGCCGACGATCAGGTGGTTATAGCTAATGATAAAGACGATATGCAGTATATGATGCGAGAATTAATGGAAGAGTACACATTTTGGGCATATCAGTTAATATAGACAAAACACAATACCTTTGCATAGGAAATGAATGTATGCACTCGACCTTGAGAATGGACAAGAAATCACTAGCTGTCAGAGTTACATATATCTAGGTGTAACATTTGATGAATCTGGTACTGATACGAGAGAAATAGAAAAACGAATAGTACAAGCAAAGAAAATTATTGGATGCCTCAACAGTATATTATGGAGCAAAGAAATAACAAAAAACAGAAAGCATAACATCTATGAAGCTATGGTGAAGAGTACTCTCGTGTATGGAGCCGAAACTTAGAGAATTACAGAAAAACATAAAACAAAAGTAGAACCAGTAGAAATAGGATGCGATCAGAAGATCTTTATGCATTTCAAAACGTGACCACGTTAGAAATGAAATAATTAAACAGCGGATGGGAATTGATGGAAGTATTGTGAGAGACATAGAAAAGAAACAACTGACATGGTACGGTCACTTTCAACGTATATCTGACGCAAGGCTGCTCAAACAAGTTTTAGAATGACAACCAACAAAAGGACGCAGAAAAAGAGGAAAACCAAGATTAGAGTAGCAAAAAGCTATAAACAAATCTATGAGTCAGAGAAACTTAACACCAGAAGATACAGAGAACCGAAGAGGCTGGAAATTGGGTGTCGGACAACGTCGTAAGACGTTCTAAACCGGCTTATATATATATATATATATATATATATATATATTATAATTATGAGATGTTATTTACATGTTTGTTCAATTTTTGATAAAGCACGACATACTTGACAGTTTTTGTTTCTTGTGGTAGACTATTATATTGTCTAATCGCTTCGAAGTTTAGCCCTTTTCTACCTTTTTGAGTGTTGACTGTAGGGAGGAACAGATGGTGGTGTTGGTGGGTCACGATGATTCTATCCATGCTATTGTTTTTGCGTATAGCAACAGGCCATGGACAATACCGTGAACTAGTATACAATTTCTTGTAAAAATTGGCGATATTAAATGAAACTGTTTGTGTAGTTAACTATTCGGGGTCCTGGGGCGGAGCTTTCCAAAGGCTTCCATTGACTTATTCATGAGAGTTTGAATCTGGGTTGTGCATTGAGACCAAGCAGTGATGTAGTATGACACTTGAGATTGAGTAAAAGCCATATAAAGTAATCTTGTAAGGACTTTCTTCATTCTTGGGCGTCTCCAGAAGTTGCTTGAATATCTTTTTTTCGTTCATCACCCCTGTTACTGCTTGTTCTGTTAACGAATGTTCCAGAAAGCCGAATTGGTTGAGTCTATAAGTTCTTTTGATGAGACATAATTAATTAGCCTAACTTTAATAACTTTTTCAAATATTTTGGCTAATGTGTTCGTGAGAGATTGGTTTGTAGTTTGATGGGTCTGATGATGAGACTTCTTTGTGTAGCGGTGCTATAATGTGTTTTAAAGACAAATGGGAATGTTCCTGTGGATAAGTTTTGGTCTATGATGTTTGAGATTGGTGTGGCTAATAAATTTATGACTGCTTTTAAGCTTTCTGTTGTAATATCATCGGGTCCTAGAGCTTTGTGGTGTCCTAGAGACTTGACTCGATGTAATTCCTTCTGGACGAGTTCGTGCCAGATACATTGATTCGATATTTCCGTCTGTTTGATGGGTGGGTCGAGTAGGTTGGTCAAGTTGCTTTGCTAGGTTACTACCAATTGAGGTGAAGTATTTATTTAGGATATCAGTCATATATTTTGGGTCAGTTATTATTATTCATTTGCTATCTATGCCAGAAGGTACAATTTTGAGTTTAAGGATTTTTCCTATAAATTGACTTAGTGCTTTCCATGTTTTTTGGGATCTCCAGATCTTGTCGAATTTTCAAGATAGTTTGTCCTAGATGTCTTAATCTTGTGATTAACCTCGTTCTTTATTGTATTGTATAAAATGTTTAGTTTGGACTTTGTTGGTTTTTTAGTTTGCTATATATTTTATTTCTATGTTTAATTTTATCTAGTAACGCAGGGGCGAACCATTCATTACAACTTTTAATTTTATAAATTTTGATTAAAGTGCATTCTTTATTGTCTTGTTATATTGTTAAAGAATCCATGTCAGTAATTTTATCATCGTCAATATAAGTTTGTATTTAACCTGCTGATAGGGTGATCGGTGGTGTCTGTAGTAACAGACATGTTAGATATTGGAGGTCAGATGATCCAGTATGGTTCCCTTCTTTTTAGCTTGTACTATTGGGTTTTGTCTCGTGATGCTTTTATAATTTAAAGTGTTAAGCAAATGGTAACATTTCCCTTGACCATATCCATATATGATTCAGTGGTCATGTTGGCTTCAAGGAGATCAATATTAGCAGCTGTTAATAGCATTGGGTCTTTGCTATCCTCAAGTATTGTACTAATAAATGATATAAAATCGATCTTTGGTAAATGAGGTGGGTTGTACGATGTTATTATTTTTACATTACATGGTTTACACGTTACTTCTTCACAGGTTGTATCATATAAGGCGCCAACTAGTAATATTTCCTTGTGGTGTATACAGTTTCGAATAAAAATTTTCGCACCTCCACCATTTTTCGAGTCTCTACATGTGAAATAACCTGTATAACCTGGTAAGTTTATAAAGTTTATTTAGTCACTATGAAGCCAAGTTTCTACGAGTACAATAATTTGAGGTTTAGCCAAATCTCTTGAGATCAACTCAAGGTCTGTTAGTTTATTTCTCACTCTTCGTATGTTTGCATAAAATATTTTTAAGTCCTTGCTTCTGGTGATTGTTTCTAAGCTCATGATGAGTAGTCGGTATTGTCTCGCTGTCTATTAATTTTTTTCTGTAGTAGTGTGCATTTGCTTTGATCTGTTACTATGTGAGAGAAATCTAGATTGTGTCTATATTTGTTGGAAGTAATATAGCAGTTAATACATTTTACATTAGTGTTGGTACATTGCTTCGTGTTGTGTTCTCTCTCGAAGATACTGCACGTTATCAGCCGTGTACAGCCTTTGGTAGTGTGTCCATATCCTTGACAATTGAGGCATCGCTTTAGCTTAACGTCTTCTTTTACCAAGTGAGATTGCCAGCAAATATTGACAAATCTTTTAATCTATTTGATAAAAGTTTTTTCGCTCGTTTTCAGATATTTCTTTGGGTATAAACTTTGCCTACAATGCAGTACACTTATTTCATCTTCCGTCGAAATATTACAACACCATTGTGATTTCATCTTATCGACTTGATTCCTTTTAGCCACTGTTGGGTCAACGTTTTTGATGATTTGTTGTTTAGTTAGAGAAGCACTTTGTTTTGTTGGATTAGTAGGTCTAATTATAATGATTGGTGTATTTGTTTGATTCGTTATTACCAAACAAAATACACCCACGTGCCACACAAAAATAAAAAACATCGAACGCGTTCCAATAGCTAAGCTACCATCAACAGCGCTCGACTGATTTGTTATTGTTTTACTGTTTGTGTCTAAGTGCACGTCCCTTAGTGGATTTTATTGGCTTTTAGAGATGTTTTTAGTGCGGAAATATCTGATGAACTTTCTGCTATGATGTATTTGCTGTTTGGTAGGTGTTTTACCGCGTTTTGGAGTAAGCACACCGCCAAAGCATATATTCTGTCATTGCTTTGATATCTTTTACACATTTTTCCTCAATATTTATGCATCCGACATGAAACCAAAACATACACCAAAGATCACACTGCAAACTTGTTTCACTACGAGAAATATTGTCTAAGCAGATAATACATTTGTCAGTTACCTCAGTTTGGAGTAGTGTGGTGCTCTTCACTTCCTTCATCTTTTTGTTAGCATTTACTATTCCCTTAACATTACTGCTTCCCATTCTTTTTACTAACATCTGCATTAAATCCGCCCAATTCTTATTTCGATAATTCAAAGCATTTGAGGACAGAATGGAATCATTAGTCACAGTTTGGAAGTGAATGGAACCTTGGGTACGATATCTAAGTTTATCACAGACACCACATGTTAACGTCAATTCATTATAAAGTTTTTTAGATAGGGGTAAATTACTACCTTGTTGTGAAAGTAACGTATGAATAATTTTAATAATACGCATACGCATACGCATACGCATACGCATACGCATACGCATACGCATACGCATACGCATACGCATACGCATACGCATACGCATACGCGTACGCATACGCATACGTATACGCATAAGCATACGCATACGTTTACGCATACGCATACGCATACGCACACGCAGACGCATACGCATACGCATACGCATACGCATACGCATACGCATACGCATACGCGTATGCATACGCGTACGCATACGCATTCGCATACGCATACGCATACGCATACGCATACGCATACGCATACGCATACGCATACGCGTACGCATACGCATACGTATACGCATAAGCATACGCATACGCATACGAATACGCATACGCATACGCATACGCATACGCATACGCATACGCATACGCACACGCATACGCACACGCATACGCATACGCATACGCATACGCATACGCATACGCATACGCATACGCATACGCATACGCATACGCATACGCATACGCATACGCATACGCATACGCATACGCATACGCATACGCATACGCATACGCCTACGTACGCATACGCATACGTATACGCATAAGCATACGCATACGCTTACGCATACGCATACGCATACGCATACGCATACGCATACGCATACGCATACGCATACGCATACGCACACGCATACGCATACGCATACGCACACGCACACGCATACGCATACGCATACGCATACGCATACGCATACGCATACGCATACGCATACGCATACGCATACGCATACGCATACGCATACGCATACGCATACGCATACGCATACGCATACGCATACGCATACGCATACGCATACGCATACGCATACGCATACGCATACGCATACGCATACGCATACGCATACGCACACGCACACGCACGCATATGCATACGCATACGCATACCCATACGCATACGCTACGCATACGCATACGCATACGCATACGCATACGCATACGCATACGCATACGCATACGCATACGCATACGCATACGCATACGCATACGCATACGCATACGCATACGCATACGCATACGCATACGCATACGCATACGCATACGCATACGAATATGCATACGTATACGCGTACAAATACGTATATGCACAAGTACACTCACACAGTCACACACTCAAACACACACACTCACACTACACACACACACACACTACACACTTACACTCTCATACACACACACACACACACTCACATACTCACACACTCACACACTTATACACTCACACACTCACACACAGTCACACTTTCACACACTCACACACACACACTCACACACTCACACACTCACACACTCACACACTCACACACTCACACCTCACACACTCACACACTCACACACTCACACACTCACACACCTCACACCCACACTCACACACTCACACACCTCACACACTCACACACTCACACTCACACACTCACACACTCACGCACTCACACACTCACACACTCACACACTCACACACCTCACACACTCACACTCACACCTCACACACTCACACACTCACACTCACACTCCACACCACCTCACACACTCACACACACTCACACACTCACACTCACACACTCACACACTCACACACACTCACACACTCACACCACCTCACACACTCACACACTCACACACTCACACACTCACACTCACACACCTCACACACTCACACCTCACACACTCCACACTCCACACTCCACCACACCTCACACACTCACACACTCACACACTCACACTCTACACACTCACACTCACACCTCACACACTCACACTCCACACACACACTCACACACCTCACACACCTCACACCTCACACACTCACACACTCACACCACACTCACACACTCCACACCACACACTCACACACTCACACACTCACACACTACACACTCACACCACACACTCACACCACTCACACACTCACCACTCCACACTCACACTCACACCTCACACCTCACACACTCACACCTCCACACTCACACCACACACTCACACTCACACTCACACACTCACACACTCACACACTCACACACTCACACACTCAACACACTCACACACACTCACACACTCACACACTCACACACTCACACACTCACACACTCACACACTCCACACTCACACCACTCACACACTCACACACTCACACTCACACACTCACACACTCACACACTCACACACTCACACTCACACATCACACACTCACACACTCACACTCACACTCCACACTCACACCTCACACACTCCACACTCACACATCACACACTCACACACTCCACACTCACCTCACACCTCACACACTCACACCACACTCACACACTCACACCTCACACACTCACACACTCACACACTCACACACTCACACACTCACACACTCACACACTCCACACACTCACACACTCACACATCACTCACACACACTCACACACTCACACCACACACTCACACACTCACACACACTCACACACTCACACACTCACACACTCACACACTCACACACTCACACACTCACACACTCACACACTCACACATTCACACTCACCACTCACACACCACACACTCACACACTCAGGCACTCACACACACACACACACACATACATGCGTTAAAAGCCCCTGAAAACGTGTTAATTCGTTGTGAGGCTAGTATCATTGTGACCCATACTTTACTTATGAGTGCTTCGCGCATAATAAAGTAAGACTGGGCTTGGCGCAAGACAATAATACGTCTTTTCTTTTAGAATACACCAAATGCGGCAACCTTACCCTGCTTTGTGCGTTAGTTAATGAATAAAATAATGTTCTCAAATTGCTCCTACAAGTAGGTACTGTTGTGTATTTGTACTTAACTCTAGTAATACCTGTAATAAATAACTTGCAATTTTTAAAATAAGATTAACCGGTTAAGCCAAGCAAAACGATAATTTATATAGTAAATTCAATGTTATACATGTACTAGACGTCCTAGAACCTCAACAACTTTGGTGTAAATAACTGATAAAGGGCGTTCCAGATATCATCTGGCGCGTCACTTTCTCTCCATATTTTTACGTAATCCCTTTAGTGCACAGCATAATACCATTTGTCTTTTCGCCTCACTAAATGTTACTTTATTTTATCTAAAAGCAACCACAGCTAAGGTCACTTGTCCGATGTCCTCTTTCAATTTAGCTTAGTTAACGGTACTTACATTACTCTAGAATATGTCCTTCATATTTTAAAGTACTCTATAGTGCAGCACTGTTCCCATAAAAGGAAATTGTCACTATTTAATGCTGTTTAATTTTTTTAATTTTACCTTAACTGCCCGCTCTATTACTGATACTTATACCATTAACGTTTAATTAAATAAATTTCTAATTTTCCATTTATTTATTAAACTATTACATAATTTTAGTTACTCACATGGGTTATGAGAGCTTCAAGCGATAAGAGCCATTATGACATGTTTGTGTTAAGAACCACGGTAAGTATCTCGATATCCTTGTTAAGAGAACAATTATATATTCCGATAATCACGTGACCGCTCTGTTTACAATTTTTGCGCTATTTACAAGGGTAATAAATGTTGAAAGCTTGATCGACTGAGTTCTTGAGAATGAAATACAAAATTAATAGTTTAATGTTAACAAATGTTTTAACTACAAAACTTAATAATTATTGATTACATCATGAAAGAAAGCTTATTTTGCCTTTTTGTAAATCTTAATGCATGTCTTTTTATTTACAAGGAAAATTACAATAGCTTTCCCGTAACGTCGATTTAGATTATAAAATTTAATCAACGTATCATAAAAACAAGTAAACACTGTACATTACTGTTACAATTGGTCTCCACGTTTTACCGTAAAATTTATAAATTGTCCCACGTCACACGACCTTCAAACCATTTACGGAAGCTTTCCATTGTGTAGCATCATGTAACTTCAATTTTTTTAAAATAAATTTATCTTACGACTAAATTTACAAGTAATTTTTACTTTGTCGCGCTTGCAGAATTAGGAAGACTTATAGTAAGAACTAATAATTATTTCTTAATTACTTTGTATTTAACCGTGAATAAATTAGTTGTTTTAAATAACCTGTTCACCAATTCGGCCTACAGAAATCGTATCAATGGAATGAGAACATCATTACGCATCGAATGACATCAAACATTAAACTATGTTCGTCGATTTTTATTGAAAAATTCTAATTTTATTACTCACATTATGAAGGAATTGTTGATAAATATTATAACAGGGGTGGGCTAAAGTCAAAACTTATAACATATATTCGAATAACTTTCCATTCTGCCATAAACAGTATCGAATTCTGTTATAAAACCTATTTCGAACATTAAACAACTTCCTTTCGTTTATTAACCCACGCTCTGCAACGATTACTTTCCTCAAAGAATTAATATTTGGGTGGCATTTTGTAAATCTTACTTTAAAGGTGGCCCCACAGAAAAAAGTCGCCACGTGCTAAATCAAGAGATGAAGCTGGCCAGTTTAAGGTACCACCTCTGCCAATTCAACGATTTGGAAATGTATCATTTAAATTATTTCTGACGTCTATACCATAATGTGCGGGGCAGCTGTCATGTTGAAACCAGATCTCCTGATTTTCTCTTACAACTTCCTCCAAAGCACCTTATTCACTAAAAGTTCTAAATAAGTTTCAGAATTTCAATTTCCACTAATGTCAAATTAGCCGATAATTTTATTATTAAAAATTCCAGCCCAAATATTAATTTATTTGAGGGTATTGGGTTCTTGTAGATAAATTGATCTTTGGGTTTTCTTGAGCCCAGTATCGAGTATTTTGCACGTTAGGTTCATTGTTTAACGTAAAAGTGCATTCGTCCGTAAAACAAATTGATAATGTACAGAGATGATTTTGATTCGCACGCTCTTGAATCTCTGCTCAAAATTTAACTCTACTTTCCTTATCCGCTTGAAATACCTCCTGGTGACATTGGGGTTTGTATGGATGATATCAGTGCTTTTGGAGTATCTGATGTCCCGCCGACTTTGAAGCATTTAAGTCACGGCTAATTTTCCTTGTGCCGTATGTTGGGTGTATATTTATCATACCCAAAATACGTTCTTTCAATTCAGTGCCATCCATCCCAACATTCATTCGATTACCTGTATTACAATCGTAGCTGATCCGATTTCCAATTCAGGAATAATTCGAATTCCTATATCACTGATCCATCGGTGGAAGATCTACAGCATCGGCGAGTTGTGTATATACTGCATCAATATTTGCTCCATCGATGGAAGGTATATACAGCACCAATATACATAGGTATACTGCATAAATATCTGCTTTGTCACTTTTCCATAAGCACTTTAATTTATTTATTATATTCATAAATATAATAATTTACTTTCAGTTTTTATATTCGAAAATACCACAACTTTTATCAGTATTCAGATTATTATTACTTGCACTTTTCAATTCGAATAATAATACAAAGGCAATTCGGTTAAAATAAATTTTAATTTTAACTACCTAATTGAAATACGCCGATTTACATTCACTTACCTGGAATAATAATCGCGTTAGCCTTAATTTTTTATTATAAATTTTAATTTTCATTTGTTTAATAATAATAATATAAAATTTTTAAGGTTATACGAACCACATGAACGATGTTAAATTTTCAATTATGTACACATCGAGTAACATGTTCACACTTTGGAAAGTTACAAGATAAGATATAAAAATTTCTGCCACTTTCTTATATAGCTTCTGAAAAACAACCCATCACCTTAGCAAATATTGGCAATACAGACATAAGACTGCTTAATTTTCATTGATTAATCATTTTTCAGAAATGTACAAATTATTATTTTTACTGATAACTTTGTTATACATGTATAGATCTTAAAAATATAAACATTTTTGAATTCTATGCAAAATTTTCTTTCCATAGGCACCTCACATGACATATTCCCTTCAAAAATTCTTATTCTATCTAAATTATGACAAATACGCAAATTTTCATACAGAAAATTAATTATAACTAACTTATTCTAATTCCAACAGGAAAAATACATTCCTTGGCCCAAAATACATTCGTCAGTTTCAAACACTTTTATGATTTATGTTAATAAATTAATCAAGCACTGCGTTAAGAATCATCATAACCTGGTTTATCAACTTTTAAGCTTAAATCACATCTATAATGTTAATTTAAGTTGCAACACTTCCTAATCACACTGTTAAGTAAGTTTATAACATAATGTTTGTTTAATTTCACGTTTAAACTTAATAAGCTCTACGAATCTTATAAAATTTGTGCGATTTCACAACTTTAACATATCCTTTACACTTCTTACGTTGATTAATATAATTTAATTTCTTTTTGTTTTAGAATGAGAGCATATTATGATACTAGACTAGAATATTATCATACAAAAGGAATACACGTATTTTATAAATGGAAATACAAATTGTTACTACTCCGAAGCTGCTCGGAAACTATTGTAATAAAGAATACTACTGTTCAGCTATGATAACACTTTTATATTTATGAGATTTGGTTTAACTAGCTAACAACATGTCCTATATTCACATTTGTACTTAGTTTTATGTTAATTAGCACTTATGCATTTTGCGCTTTACCTATATATTTATTCAAATTCACCGTAATTAATTTATGTTTAATGTATCTTTTAATCTGAGCTTTGTCTATCTATCTATGATATTCAGCTTAATTAATATCATCTCAGCATAATATACCAGGTGTCCGTGCGAAAACTTTAAATGGAATTATATCTGATGTTTTAAAAGCCATCGACTTGAAATTTTGGAATTTTATTAACTAATAGGGGGAAAATTAATAGTGCATGAGATACCACCCCAACGTGATATTCGCCTTCCGCCCAAACCCCCCGTTAAAAAATTTAAACGACACCCTGTATTTTTTTGACATATTCTGAAAGAGCATAGTTTTTTCAGAATCTCTGTGTAAAAAAATGACTTAATTACATAATGAAATTTCCAAGATATTTACAGCTAAAGGTTCATGTACCAAACAATATTATTTGACAGTTCAAACAACGATGCTGCTTTCATGGCTTGCTATTATTTCTTGCTATCGATATTGAATATCTGGTGCTTGAATCTTTTGATGCAAATATTTTGCAAATTTCATTATGTAATTAAGTCATTTTTTCACATAGAGGTACTAAGAGAACTATGCTCTTTCAGAATATGTCAAAAAATACAGGGAATCATTTAAATTTATATAATTATAATTATAATTCCACTTAAAGGTATATATATATATATATATATATATATATATATATATATATATATATATATATATATAGTGCGTACCCCAGGTACCCTATCACAAAAAGAGCAATTTGAACTTAATTGCAAGAATGCAAATTCAGGAACAAAATAATCGCTAAGTGATTTATCTTGACTTTACTGACAATAATGTTAGTATTACTCAAACTAATTTCCTGCCTTACGTGGACTTTCCTGACAATAATTAAAAGATTAGAATTTATTTGCAAGTCTGATATTTAATTACTCGCAAACCTTAAATCTGATCAAGCGAAGTGGCCGTCTAGTGGTAGGTACGCTGTGCTATTTGAATTAGATAGGCTGGATGAGGTAAGTGTTGCATCATGAGGGGCAGGTAAACAATGAAATCGCTTAAATTAAAATTAACGAGCTTTGCGCGGGTTCAGCCCGTTAATTTACTATTGTGGGAAAGAACCACCAATAAAACCCACTCTATTCGTAGATAAGTAATTGCACAAGTACATTAATGAACCAAATAACACAAAAAAACCAATGAACGGGTTAAATATATAACAAAACACCATTAAATTAGGTTAAAGTGCGTACAAAATTATAACATGAAGAGAAAAATAAAATAAAAATAAGTAAATAAAAAGTAGTTTAGTTACACATAAACATAATAAAAAAAATCCATGTAGTCACACTCACAATCGTGTTATAAGTAATCAGAATAAAAATCGTAATACCAAACATGTGGCCCTTTAAAACCAATCATGCCGGTCTTTAAATAAATAAGCACATAAGACAATAAAGCAAATTACGGTACATATAAAATACAACAACTGTAAAATTGCACAGGTGATAATAAGGTAAAGGCAAGGACAAAAGAAAATAGACAAGGAATTTACACATACAAAATTGTTTAGTGACTACTAAAGCACAAAATATATACGAAAAATTACAATCAATTGCACATAAAGAGAAATTAGTTCGTGGGCAAACAATTCTACTTAACAAACTGACACAAAACAAAACTTATTAATACAAAGCTTTACAAGAGTGAATAGATCATAACATCGTGACCGGTATATACGTTTGAGTGCGCTAGAAAAATACAGCGCTCCTTTCTCAAGTTCCACATTCATCTATACTACAATAAAAACAATAAAAATAAAATTCGAGGTGTTTAATGGTTATCTGAACACGGGAGTGTGACCCACTTGGCAATTGCCTTTTACAATTAATAACCAAGCGGTATCATGTACCCGTTCGCCAGCTCACCTATACACTAGTGACATTTTTACATCAAGAGCGCGCGTATAGAAAGTTTCAACAATTCGTCACGCCAGTTTCACACCTGTTTCTCTACACTAATATGTGTCCTTCTTCTGTTCAACCTTTACTCAAATATCAATTACAAACATTCACATTTCTTGCATAAAAATACATTAAACAAAATATTCCGAAAACATTAACAAATTACGACGTATCATCACGATATTAAAAATCCACTAATTAACTTTTCTACCGCGGTAACACTGGTTATTTGACAAACGTTTATTACCATAATATTTTCGCGGTCCCCTAACTACAATATATATATATATATATATATATATATATATATATATATATATATATATATATTACGGCTAAAGTATAAAATTGGCTAGTTTGTAAACAAGCTGGATGGTAACCAACCGGTTGGAAAATGGTAATTTTCCTATCCAATTAGCCAGCGAACTTGGTTAGTTTATAAACTAACTGGTTAGGTTATTTTATAAACTATTCAAAACAGTTGGTTAGAATAGTTCACAAATTAACCACAAATTTTGGCTAGTGTGTTAACTAAGTACTTGGCTACAGGATTAACGTGGTGGTATCTACTTATCATTTATGCATATAAATAAAAATAGAGTCGATTGATGATTTATTTATTACAAGATTCGCTATTACATGTATAACCCATAGCATTACATTTACATTTTTTATTAACACAGTGTTTTCTACACTGACATCCAACGTAGCCCTAAACTGTTCCAGATACTGAATTTTTGCCTACAGCACTTCTCAAGGTTATCTCTGTATCTTTTTTAACATCGTCTGTTGTCAAAAATGTTTGTTTGCAGATTTCAGATTCATTCCGGCAGTATAATTTTTTTAATACCTCGTGTACTGTACCAAGACGGTAAAAATCATCTTCGATATTCATTATTACCACTAAAACGTTTCTGTGATCAGAGCGACCTCTATCAACATCCGGAATAGGTATACGAACTGTCATGCCAATTGCACCAGGTTTGAATTTTTTTCTGGAAGTGTGAAGCATTTTGTCTGCTTGCCGTTTTTGGTTTTGGTTACGATCAAGTCTTATAGCTTCTATATTGCTTCTACTTTTGCAATGCAAACATAAATTTTCGCCAGAGCATAATAAGCTTTTATTTAATACATTATTGTCAGTTTTTATAGCCGAAGTCTCCTCGTCTACCATTATTATGGTACTATTTTCAATCATGCCAACAATATTGGCGTCGTAAATTTCTTGTAGAGCACAGTCTCTTGTCGCATCTACAAAATATTTTTATTTGCAAAAATTAAAACTTTTAATATTATTATTGTAACAAAAATAAAATTCTCAAACTAACCTGACAGATCGAGTAACTTATCAGCATTTCTGGTTTCAATATCTGTACTTTCTGTTGTTTCAGTGGCATGGGCGTTGTTACATGCCATATTATCGACATGAATATCATTTAAACTCTGTAATAAGTCTTCTAATTCTTCTTCACTACGTAACATTTAAATTTTTTCCAAAGGAATAGGAAGGTTATTTAAACCATCTCTACAGGGTACGCCGAATAGAGCTTCATATCGAGTACGTCCAATTCCAGAGTGATGACAGCTATTTTCATTTACAAATAATTTATAAAAATATATTCAGTGGAAAGCTACATACCGATTCTTATAAAATAGCACAAATCTAAGCCCTTCACTCCATTTTGTTGTGTTGTTACCTTTCATCTAGGATGCAAGTTTATTTTCTGTATCCTGATTGGCTCTTTCTACTGAACCCTGCGATTGGGAATGTCTCGCTTTGCCATGTACTATGTGACAGTCAGGTCAGAGGTGAGCCAACTCTTCTACAACCTAAATAGTAAAAATGTACTAACATAAAGAGCGGAGCTTAAAGAATAGGAATTACAAAGACATAATTTGGATTTTACAGGCAGTTGAAGTTAGAGTCAGATTCGCTAGACAATTGAAATTCGGCATGGGGGCGTTATTTCAAAATCGTAGATATCTATCAAATTTTGGGATAGATCCGGGACTGGAAGTGGCACTTTTACCTTAACACATTGTGTCACGCTTCAAATAAACTACTCCAAAATATCCACGTATCTGTTTCAAATTTGGCAGAGGTAAGTTATATTAGGTGACACATCTAAATATAACGTTTCATCAAAATCTGTGTACCGGAAGTTGCACTTTACCTTAATAGTTTTGTGTCACACTTCAAATAAACTACTCTAAATTATGAACGTATCTATTTCGAATTTGACACGGGTAAGTTATATTAGGTGACACCCTTAGATATCATGTTTGAACAAAATTAGTGTACCGAAAGTGGTAGTTTACCTTAACACATTTGTGTCACGCTTCAAATAAACTACTCCAAAATATCCACGTATCTGTTTCAAATTTGGCAGAGGTAAGTTATATTAGGCGACACATCTAAATTTAACGTTTCATCAAAATCTGTATACCGGAAGTGGCACTTTAGCTTAATAGTTTTGTGTCACACTTCAAATAAACTACTCTAATATATGAACGTATCTATTTCGAAGTTGGCACGGGTAAGTTATATTAGGTGACACCCTTGAATATGATGTTTGAATAAAATTAGTGTACCGGAAGTGGTAGTTTACCTTAACGGATTTGTGTCACGCTTCAAATAAAGTATCCCAAAATATTAACCTAACTATTTTAAATTCGATACAGAGTTATAGTATTAGATGGGACTTTCAGATATGAAGTTTGGTCGAATTTCGTCAACCAGAAGTGATTCCTTACCTTAATAGAATTGTGTAATGCTTCAAATCAACAACTACCCTAAAATATTAACCTAGCTATTTCAAATTTGACAAAGATAAAGTTATAATCTTGATCTGGACGGCTCTGCAGATCTATTAAATCCACCTGGCAGCGACTATTTAAGTGATTAGAAATAATAGGCTTAACCAATTCCTTTTTTCGCCTTATTCCTTTTTAGTTGACAATTTTCGCAACTCTCGATATATAAAGTAATAATTTCTTGAGTTATATTGGAGTATTTTTCATTTATCAGTTTTGTGGTCACTTGTCTTCCGCGGTGCCCTGTAGAATGATGTGCCGCTTTTATGATGTCGTATAATTCACCCGTGTGAACTAAAAGCTTACTTTTTGTTTTATTAAGAACTCTATAAGATGTATCCTCCCGTTGTAGATCATATTGCTTAATTAAATGACAATCGCCTTTGTCTCCAGTTGGTCCAATTGCTCGTATAATTTTCAGGCGAGTAATAAGATTTTTGTACTCATTCTCATTAAGCAGTTTCGAGTTTTTCGCTTTCTTATTATGAAGTTCTGTTATTAACGTATCAAATTTTACGCGATGCTCCATTATTGCAGGAAGAACGCTCGAAGAAAACGCACGAAGAAAACACACGAAGAAACATCTAGAACGTACGCAAATTGCCGTAAAATGTAAATGTAAACATAAACATAACCTCACACTCTATCCATGTTAACTATAATACAGAGTGCGGCAATATAACTTCTTTTTTCAAAACGCAATAAAACATGAATAAAACCCATGTTTGTTTATGAATCAGAAATTTTTCAATTATATTTTATATCATAAGTACATTTTTAAAGTTGCGTTTTACTCAGTTTTGAACATTATATCAGGTATGTCACGGCCGCCATTGTCTCATTTTAACATAGGTTTTATTGAATTTGTAAAAAAGGAAGTTATGTTGCCGCATCCTGTTCCTGTACTAGCCAAAATATTGGTTATTTTATGTTTCTAGAAGAAATGTTTTTATTTTAGCCAGATGTATGTGGTTCGTTAACACACTAGCCAAACTTTGTGGTTTATTTGTGAACCAACTGCTTTGGATAGTTTAAAAACTAGCCAGTTACTTTATAAACTAACCAAGTTCGCTGGTTAATTCGATAGCAAAATTACTATTTTCGATCAAAATAGCCAGCCGCTCGGTTAGTTTATAAACTATCCAGTTAGGTTATAAACTAACCAGTGAGTTTATAAACTATCCAACTTCGCTCGTTAATTTGATAGAAAAATGATTAAAAGTAATGGCGGATACAGTTACGTTAAAAATCTGAAATTACGAAACTGTAGGTTTTGGATGGCGTTGAGTTCAAATATAATATTATCCTGAATGTGGCACTTCCGGTTATACCGGAAGTAGACGTCAACTTTGTTATTTTAAATGGAACCTAATATTTTTTATTTTATTTTCGAATTGTACATGAAATTCTAGATAAGATTTGTGCACAACATCCTATCCCAAAAATGCAGTATTTTCGAGATATTTCGATTTTTTTTTAAATTTTGAAAAAATCTTAGTCCACATTGAATAACGATATCTCCATTAATAACGAAGCTAGTGGCGTGAAATTGTAACCAATAAACAACAAGCGCTTGCCCGTTAACTGCATATATCCATCTGATTGATATTTCATACAGGGTGTTTTAAACTTAGCCGCCAACATGCACAATTTATCTCATTTATAAGATGCTTACTTTAAATAGAACACCCTATATTTTATTACATTTTCCGCTGTATTTTTGTAAGCCAATTCGTTTGCTCTCGGTATTCCCTATACCTAAATCCAACCACTTTTGAGATATTTCATTATCTTAGTTAAAACATAACAACACTTAACTATTTCAACATTAGTAAAGGGTAGGCCATGGCTGTCAAAGATTTGATAGTTAGAACGTTAATAGTTTATATTGTTTTGACAGTTTTATTTACCAGTTTGTATTTCATAGTAAATAATGGCAAATGTAGGATTTACTAAATGATGATTTTTTAAATCTTATTATTATTTACGGCGAGTGTAATAGAATTGTTGAACGGACTTTCCGTGTTTTTGCAGAAAGATTTCCAAATCGACCAAATGCAACTGGTGATATTGTAAGAAGATTGCTTAAAAACTGCCGTCAGTTTGGTCAATTTAAGACATAAATTAATAAAAATAAACCACTAGTGGACAGTGACATAAACGAAATTAATGTTTTGGGTTATTTTAGGGCCTCTCCAAATGCCTCTATTAGAGATTGTGAGAGAGATCTTACTTTGTCGACGAGAGCAATTCATCGCATTTAAAAAAAACACAAATGGAAAACATTTTTATATCATTTGGTGCAACACTTACAATTAGGTGATCTTCCTCGAAGGGTAGAATTCTGTGAATGGTTTTTAATGAAGACCCAAGAGGATGAAAACTTCATAAAAAAAGTTATATGGTGTGATGAAGCAAAGTTTAGCAAAAATGGATTATTTAATCGACATAATTCCCATTTTTGGTGTGGTAATGAAAATCCACATGTTAGTAGAGAACGTTTTTTCCAAGATAGTTGGAGTTTTAATGTCTTTTGTGCAATAGAAGACGATAAAATTTTAGCATTAAAATTTTATGATGAAAATTTAAATGGTACAAGATATTGCCACAATTTAGAAGAAGCCATACGACCGGCGTTACATACTTTAAGAAATGGAGAAGCGGCTTAAGCTTAGTATCAGCGAGATGGAGCACCTGCTCATAACTTTGGGCCTGTTGCTCAGCATTTTTACGACATGTTTGATGATAGATGGATTGCCAATCATGGTCCGTTTCGTTGGCCAGCTCGCTCTCCTGATTTGGCTCCTCTAGATTTTGGTATTTGGGATTACATTAAAAATCAGGTATTTTCCAAACCTGGTACGACAAAGGAAGATATGATGCAGAGAGTCTTACTTGCTTTTAATTCTCTAACACCCGACCATATTTCCAGAATTACAAGACATAACTTAACGAAAAGGATTCATAAATGTTTAGAAGTAGATGGTGCTAATTTTGAACACTTATTATAAAACTTTATTTGTTTAATATTACATTTAGTTATTTTTGTTTGTAAGTTATCTAATTAAATTAATACGAAATACCTAGTCAACGGTTTTAATGATATCCACAATTAATAATCCTTTCAGGCTATTGGTTACTTTTCAGAATTAATAACTTATGAATAAATAACAAAATATCACCTTAAATAATGGAAATCATGGCCTACCATTTACTAATGCTGAAATAATTAAGTGTTGTTATGTTTTAACTAAGATAATGAAAAATCTCAAAAGTGGTTGGATTTAGGTATAGGGAATACTGATACCAAACGAATTGGCTTAAAAAAATACAGCGGAAAATGTAATAAAATACAGGGTGTTCTATTTAATGTAAGCACCTTATAAATGATTTAAATTGTGCATGTTGGCGGCTAAGTTTAAAACACCCTGTATGAAATATCAATGAGATGGATATATGGAGTTAATGGGTAAGCGCTTGTTGTTTATTGGTTACAATTTCACGTCACTAGCTTCGTTATTAATGGAGATATCGTTATTCAATGTGGACTAGGATTTTTTCAAAATTTAAAAAGAAATCGAAATATCTCGAAAATACTTCATTTTTGGTATAAGACATTGTGCACAAATTTTATCTAGAATTTCATATAGAATTTGAAAATAATATAAAAAATATTAGGTTCCATTTAAAATAACAAAGTTAACTTCTACTTCCGGTATAACCGGAAGTGCCACATTCAGGATTGTATTTGAACTCAGCGTCATCCAAAACCTACAGCTTCCTAATTTCAGATTTTTAACATAACTGTATCCGCCATTACTTTTAATCAAAACTCTTCGCGCCACACCCTATATATATATATATATATATATATATATATATATATATATATATATATATATATATAAATTAACAAAATGAATGAATGTTGAATACGCAAGGTGAACCAATAAAGTATATTGGTTAGGTGGTTAGTTGACTAGTTAGGAAGAATAGGCTCAAACGTGAGAAAGTGAGAAAGGTTTGCGTTTATAAGGAAAGGAAATTATAAGAAGGTGCGCGAAGCCACTGAGCTCTTGTTTTGATATTAATTACAAGAAAAAAGGACTGAGTCATCACAGATTTTATCGTAAATGTTTCGTATTTGCCATCAATTAAGAATATCCTTATCTTATCACGGAAATGTATAGATTAAGTACTACCCTATTGGTTTAAAAATCGCTTTTGTTAAAATTTTTTTTTTTGAATGGCGCTGCCAGAAACCCACGCTACGAACTTTACTTTATCATGAAGTATCTATTTGCTGTTGCAGTGAAGTAGAATGTCTTTTCTTTATATTATTAGCAGAATCTAAATGTGCGAATAGATACTACTACTCAAAGTAAGGTAATTTGATACTACACATTTGAATGCAATAAAAAGATAAAAACTACAAAATATTTAAATAATAGTAAAATATTGCAAGTTATAGTGAATTAAGAAATAATTATGATTATATTTACTGGACTACTTACTATAACTAAACCTATTAAAGCTTTTGACAAATTTGATAAAATACCATTAATTGTGAAAACAAAAATTTTCGGAATATTTCCATTGAAGGCTACGGTGTATATTGTGGTAGATAATTGTTTTATAATTGCGGATGCGACAAAATGATATAAAACTAAAATATCTGTTCATCGATATACTAATGTTTGAAACTATGGCGGCAAATGGTGCAGTTGTTCTTTTTGCGTTAATTGCATTTGCAATTGCTGTAAGTCGTAGTTCCGTTTAGTACAAGTCCGTGTGTGCTAGTGCTCCGTTTTGTTGATTGTCTTTTTTTAGCAATTCCATCAAGATATTTACGATATTGAGCACGATCGGATTGATATACTAAAGTACAATAAATCCTTTGTCCGTCGTCCGGATTTCAAAGTACTTTATTATAATGAAAGTACAAAAATGAAAGCATTAAATGCCTCTGGTTTTTTTATATCGGGTATTGAAAGGAGCATGAGGGTACACAGTTAAGAGTCAGAGTTTAATTTGTAAATTGCGTTATTTTTAGATTGATGTTACCGTTTATCGTTTTGTCAACAACGCGTATCGAGTTTTTCCAATTAATATCACACTTGAGGGTTGCAGTGAGAATAAGAAGAATGTATTTGGTTTACAAACAATATACGATCATACAAATTTTAAGGGTTGCCCTGTTCCTCCTGTGAGTGTTAATACAATTTTATGTAGTTATTGAGTTGGATCTTCAGTAAACTATTTTTAGGGTTATTTGTATTTAAAGTACTACCTGCTTCAGCAAGATAAATTTCCTCCTCAAATACCATTTGGCAAATACAAGGTCTTTGTGGATATTCATGCCGATGGATCCTCGTTAATTGGTAATGGTAACTGGTTTGGAGCGATCGTACCAAAGAAGAGAAATTAACAAATATGTTTTGCGTGTATTAGTTGGAATAAATATATTTTGACTTTTTATCATTTCCTCTTGATAACATTACATTAATTTTAGTGGTATTTTGGAAGTGTCAAAATCTTTAAACTGATTTAGTTATAAGGACCGTTAATTTTTGTTTTCTTCAATTTCTATTAAAAGTTGATACTTGCGTTTCGTTTTAACAACGAAAAGTTTTGGGCTTGACTGGGAAATGAATTTTTCCGCTTGTTCTCATTGTAACAGTTAAAGTCTCCACTCAATGTACCCGTATACATACATATACAGTGTGTCCACGACGAACGACATCGATCGATTATGGAAAAAGTATAAATAGGAAAAATCTAAAAATTTGGCTACTTACTAAAGTCGATGGAGGACATCTATCTAAAATATTCCCAAGAATACAGCACTTCTGGTTATACCGGAAGTGGATGTTAGCTTGCTTATTTTAAACGGGACACCCTGTATATTGTTGCATTTTTGGATTCTACGTCGAATTCTAGACATACTTTATGTTTAATATCATATATCTAACTCTAGCCATTTTGAGATATTCTAAGTTTTCAATAAAAAAAAATGACATTTGCATCGCCCAACAAAGTTGCCTAATACTGTCCAAACGGCAAATTATTTTGCAGTGAAACTTGAACTATTGTAAACAAAGGACTGTTTCAGTTCACTAACAACGCGCAATGACGTATTTGCATACAGGGTGATTAAAAACAGTAATACACTTGGCACTCAAGAAAAAAGAAAAAGTCAATTTACACTTGCGGTCGAAAAAAAATCGAAAAAAATAGGTTGCGTTATTTTTATGTTTTACGACTCCCTGAGCTCGAAAAACAACATTTTAAAAAATTTTTCGAAATGTCTGTTTGTGTGTGTCTGTGCGTGTTATGTCGACAAAATAAGCCTTTAAACGCAATAGGTATACAGGGGGTCAAAATAGGGGTGTTATTTTGGAGGCATACTTTCAAATTTTAACATAAAGGATTGAAATTCAGGCCATCAATAACTCGCCTGAAATGCAATTTTTTTAAACTTTCAAAATTGAAAATCGCCGCAGTTACAGCATACATTTTTTTTGTAAAAATATATATTTCCGATACCGTTCAAGATATAAAAGAATAGGAAATAGATATGCGTAGTTAAATAAAGGTTCTGTAAAGAGATTTCTTTGCGTAATAAATTATGGTTTAAATTTGCTTACATTTAAGGTGTCAAACTGTAGCAATAATTCGAAATTGATTTATTCAAAATTCTCTCCAAGCATTTTTTTATTGTTTTTTTATATTTTCTAGGCAACCAACCACTCTTATGAATGCAACTAACCTGCTTCTTCTCAAGCTACGAGTATAGGAGATATGAATTTTCAAATATTTAATATTGATATTGTTAGAATTTTCTTAGTATTTTGGTTACAGACTCGGGATTTTGGAAATAAACTTTGCTCATTTGCGCTAATGAAATGATATTATCCTGATGAAAACACTACTTCCGGTTTTTCAGGAAATTCAAAACATTGCTCGTATTGTTGGTATAACATACACATACTCTTACTTTATTTGAAAGGGAGCGAAATTTGCATTAAAATGATATGAAACAGTCCATAGTTATCTTAAAACATAAGCGTGATATCTATTTTTAATTTTCAACCTACATATACATATGTGGGTATAGAAGGTTATGCTTTTTTTCACTATCGCTAAATCGTCAAGATCGGTCTGGATGTCTCGGAGAGGGGGGTTTATTAGAGTCAGTTTTTGGTTTTTATTAAATATTTCTAAAACAGCTGAATATTTCAAAGGTTTAAAAATATATTTTTAGTATTTTGCAAAAAAGTCCTGTAATGCACTAGCATTCACCTACTTTTAAATTGGAATCCATACTTTTTCCATCGGATTTGGGTTTAGCACCAGAAATAACTATGATTTAAATGCCTATACCTCAATCTAACTCTTTTCATTTTATTGGAGAAAAAGCGCTTTCGCTTGCTCATATTCGGTTGCGTTGTTGAACATTTTATTTTTAATCTTAGCTGGTAATGCTTTGCCAACCAGTCCTCATGGAAACTATGGAGATATGTCAATGACATTAGTTTTGAAAACTGAAAATATGCCGTCATGACTCGGATGTTCAAACGAATATTGTTTAAATTTGTTTATTATTTACGGATAATGTGATAAAGTGGTGAATAGAACAAGTGTGACGTTTGCTGCTTGTTATCCAGAAAAAGAATCCATCACCGAAAGCCGTGAAGGTAATTGTTGAAAATTTTAAAAATGCCGGTTCCGTTAAAATAGAAATTGTTAAAGCTAAACCTATTCTTAACAATAAAAATGTGGACATTTCAATTTTAGGTTACTTTGTTGCAAATCCAACGGTGTCAATAAGCTAGGTTTTGATAGACTCAGGAGTATCAAAAAGTTTAATTAATAGGATTCTGAGAAGCCACAAGTTTCATCCTTTCGCACTTTCGCTAGTACAACCTTTGAATGAAGATTTTCCGAGAAGAGCACTTTTTAGTGAATTTATACTTACTAATCAATACGGAAACGAACGATGTTTGAATAACATAATTTGGAGCGACGAATCGAAATTCACTAAAAATAGCATGCTTAATAGACATAATTCGCACTACTGGAGTGACGCGAACCCTCATGCTCTTAGGAAACGAAACTTCCAAAAACACTGGAGTTTTAAAGTGTGTTGCGAAACGATCAAATTGTTATGATACGTGTCTATGACGAAAATTTGAACGGTAAGGTAAATGTTCAGAAATGAATATGTCCTATGTTCCTACAGGCGAAACGATATTTAGCAATATCTGCAATAATCTGGATACTTTACCTCTGGCCGACAGAACTGAAGTGCTATACCAACATGATGGTGCACCGCCTCACAATGGCCACATTGTGACCAGTTTCCTACAGCATACATTTGAGGACCTTTTCAATGCACACCGCGTTCACCAGACATGTCGGTTTTGGATTTTTTGTGTGAGGTGCCATTAAGGGTGAAGTATACAACACTCCTTTAATAACGAACTGTATGGAGAGAGTACAAAACGCATTTCGCTCTTTGAGCCCAAATTCAATAAGAGCGGCGAACCACGAGCAACTGATCCGAAGGTGCAAAAAGTGTTACGAAGTTCAAGGGCGCAATTTCGAACATTTAATGAAATGATTTTTTTTTTATTTCTAGTTTTTATTAAGTTCACATTGTAAACGACATTTTCATTGCTAAAAATAGATTTAGCTTTAACAATTTTTCTTTTAACGGAACCGGTATTTTTAAAATTCTCAACAATTTGCATCACGGCTGTCGGCGATGGATTCTTTTTTTGTGGATAACGAGCAATTACCAGCTATAAAAATAAGAAGTTCAACAACGCAAGTGAAAACTTTTTTTCTCCAATAAAATGAAAAGGCTTAGATTTAGGAATAGGCATTTAAATTGAAAACCATAGTTATTTCTGGTGCTAAACCAAAATCCGATGTAAAAGTATGGGTTACAATTTAAAAAAAAATTACTTTCTATTTTTGCGAATGCCAAATGCATTATTGTTTTTCAATCACCCTGTACACAAATACGTCATTGCGCGTTGTTAGTGAACTAAAACAGTCCTTTGTTTACAATAGTTCAGAGATTCACTGAAAAATAATTTGCCGTTTGGACAGTATAGGCAACTTTGTTGGGCGATGCAACTGTCATTTTTTATTGAAAACTTGGAATATCTCAAAACGTACGTGCGTGTATTTTGTTTGTTACAGATCCTACCACAGTTCCAGTGTTCCAGATTTTTCAATACTGCCTAATTTGAGACAACGAAGAAAAAAGTATAGGAAGTACACAATATTACAATATTTACTAACATGCAAAAAATAGGAAAACAAAAGAAGAATTGTACCGTGTGCTGAGTTCATAGCTGGAAATCTAAACACTAGAGAAATATCCAAGTTCACAAAAGTAGAAACTAAACAAACGGTACAAACTAAGAAGGCTTTAGGCATTCACTATCCGAGCCATGCTTTCTATGAGATGGTCTATATCCTCCTGAGGCATTTCATCCCAGGCTACCTGGAGATGGTGTCGTAATTCATCCAAGTTGTTTGGGGGCCTTGGTAGTTGCCTTAGTCTTCGACCCATCATGTCCCATACATGTTCAATAGGCGAAAGATCTGGCGATCGCGCAGGCCACGGCAATAGTGGTAGCTGCACTTGATCCAAAAACCTTCTTGTAACACATGCGATATGTGGTCTAGCATTATTTTTGCAAAATACAATTTAGCAACGTCTGCATTAACGGTATTACCACTGGCTCCAAAACATTATCGATGCGACGCTGAGCACTTAATGTGTCTAGAATGAACACAAGAGGAGATCTTCCACCAACACGTATGGCGCCCCAAACCATGACTCCAGGTGTTAAGCCTATGGGTCGTCTTTCAACAAACTCTAAATTTCGCCGTTTTCCTCGAAACCGCCGCACCTTCTGACGACCATGGTTTCGCCACAAACAAAAACGCAATTCGTCGCTGAAGACGATGTTATTCCATTGAAGACACCAGTCCAGTCGCTATTGACACCATGCCAATATAGCAGTCTTATGCTTTTGAGTTAACTGAGGTCGTCGGTACGGACGGTATGAATGTAAGCCAAAAGACTTAATTCTCCTGTAGATTGTTCAACGCAACAGGCCTTTTTGACCGAAACCGATCTCTTGTGGCCATCCGCCTAACAAGTCGTTCTTCACGATCATTGGTGCTGCGTGGTGGTCTTCCACTGGGACGAGGTCGTTGAATGCCCCCTTCAGACCAAGAAGACCAAATGCGGGCCACCGTGGTGTGGTCTCGATTAAGTTTTCTGCCGATTTCTCGAAATGACAAACCTGCTTCTTTCATGCCGATAATTCTACCCCTGTCAAAATCTGAAACTTGGGCAAAGTTTCGTCGTCGTCTAACAGGGGGCATTTTTTCTGAATAAATGTGTCAGTTAAACAACAAAAAATTGACACTAAGCGACTAGATTTCTTAAAATGTATAAATAAAAATTGTTGATAATTGATGTTAACAGTGGGGCAAAGTACATAATGACTTGTTCTTTTTGATTGAAATTTCCATCGTTTTCTATATACTGAAACATTATTTTGCCAAAATTTAAAAATCATAGCATTATTATTTCTAAGTGGTAGGGAAAATTACACCAACAAGTGTTTTCCGACCAAATTCTCATCCCACGCAGTATTCAATTTTACAGTGGCTACAAATGTAACGCTGTAATAACGTTGAAATATTTAAACAAAACAATGCATGTACCAAACAGCAGTGGAAACGTATCAATGCACCTACGGTTTCAGAAGCTGCTTTCATATTGGTCGAGGTTAATTAACATCAGTGCCCATGAGAACGGAGATAGGTTACCACTAGAAATTTTTACCTATCTTTGAAAAGTGTTTCAGAAAGATTTGATAAAAACCAAAAACTAAACCTAATAAATCATCCCACTCCGTCGCTGACTACTCCCAGAAATACATTTGAAGTACCTACGTGTTGTCATTCTGTAGTTAAGGTGGCTACTAACGTGCACACGCACGCACACACACACGCATGAACGCACACACGCCACAAGTTCACACGCACTCACACATACACATGCATACAAGTACACACACACACACACACACACACACACACACAAATACGCACACACGAATATACGCACACACGCACACACGCACACACGCACACACGCACACACACACACACACACACACACGGACACACGCACACACGCACACACGCACACACGCACACACGCACACACGCACACACGCAAACACGCACACACGCACACACGCACACACGCACACACGCACACACGCACACACGCGCGCACACATGCAGACACGCAAGCACGCACCCACACACGCACACACGCATACATGCACATACGAACACACATGCTCACACGCACACACGCACACACCCACACATGCATACAGGCACACACATACACACGAACATACGCACACATGAACTCACGCACACACACACACACACACACGGCACACACGCACAGACAAACACACGCACATACATACTCACGCACACACGTACACACGCACACACGCGCGCACGCAACATGCGCAAACGCAAGCACGCACCCACACACGCACACAAGCATACACGCATATACAAGCACACATGCTTACACTCGCACATGCACACACTCACACACGCACACACGCACACACGCACACACACACATACAGACATACAAAAACACACACACACACACACACGACACACGCACACGCGCACGCGCACACATGCACACAAGCAAGCACGCACCCACACACGCACACACGCATACACACATATACAAACACACATGTTCACACTCACACACGCACACACGCACACACGCAAACACGCACCCACACACGCACACACGCATACACGCATATACAAGCACACAGGTTCACACTCACACACGCACACACGCAAACACGCACACACACACACATATACATGCATACACACACACACACACACACACACACTACCACACATACACACATACACACACACACACACATACACCCACACACACACACACAAACACACAGACACACACACACACACACACACGACACACCCGCACACACGAACACACGCACACACGGACTCACGCACACACGCACACACGCACACACGCACATACGCACATACGCACACACGCACACACGCACACACGCGCGCGCGCACGCATGCACATGCACACACGCACACATACTCTCACACACTCTCATAAACTCTCTCTCTCTCTCTCTCTCTCTCTCTCTCTCTCTACACACACACACACACACACACACACACACACACACACACACACACACACACACACACACACACACACTTTCACACATACATACACACACACACCCGCACACGCGCACGGGCACGCACCCGCCCGCCCGCACGCACGACGCACGCACGCACGCACGCAGCCACCCACCCACCCACCCACCCACCCACCCTCACACACACACACACGCACCCTACCAACCCACCCACCCACCCACCCACCCACCCAATGTCATTTTTCAAATTCTTTCACTTATTATACATTCTCTTGATGCCGTGCTGCTTCCATCAGAACGGTCTCTCCATTTTTGAACTCTTGGAGAAAATTGCGGAAGACCTGCCAATCAATAAAGCACAAATGGATATTACACAAATATCAAATGAGATAGTAAGTCAAGTTAATGTAAATTAAGGGTGACAGGGTATGCGATTTCTGTAACTCATAATTGGCAGTTGACTATCAGATAAAAGCAGAAACATACCCGACGCGACGTTCCGTAACGCGACACGACGCGATAAATATCTAAACATACATTTTTGTGTGGCGTGGCATGGGGTTGCATGTCGTTAGTATCATCAAGACAAACCAAAATAAAAAATAGAGGCAAACATTGTTATTGAAAGTTGTATGTGAACTATTCGTCGCATCGGACAGTAGTATATTACAGTACAAGTGAAGAAAGTACGAGTTTCGCTCACGTGCAAAGCCACATAAGTGAGCGAATTCGTTTGTTCACGAGTGATGTGTTTTGTTCAATTGAAACGTTAATAAAAAATGGTACATGTTATTAATAAGAGTGATGAATTTAATGTAAATCAACATAGACGGCATGGGTTGCGCTGCTATGATTGTGTAAACAAAAATATAAACATTCGCAATTACTAATTAATTTGTGCAGTTTAAAATCGTGTTTAATGTGGGAAAATATGGAGCAACAAGAAGATATTAGTGTGCCAGAAGGTATTTTGAAGGAAGCTAATGCCACCACATCTAATATGTTGCCCGTAAAATCAAATACAAGAGTTGGAAACATTTCGTGATTATATGAAGACAAAAAAAGTATATGTTGTGAAGGAGGCAGTTATTTTGGCCTATTTTAACGGTTAATACAAAACTTTCACACCATAATTTTTTAATTGAAATGCTTTTATCATTTTATCAGTTCTTATTTTAATAATGCAAAGGAAACTAAAAAGCAATGAAACATATTTTTAAAACTGGATTTGGAAATTACACAAGATTTTATATATTGCATCAAATGCTATAATAAACAAAAACACATGGATGGAGTATTAGATAGAAAAAGTGCTACTTTAAATAAAGGTTAGGTAATGTGAATTTTATTTCATTCAAGGACTGTAAATAAAAATAAGACAGAATACCGTGACAATTCTTTACATTATTCATTCAACCTGTATACAGTGAGCTCAGAACGTAACGGATAAATTCATTATTTTCGAAATAGTTAATTAGTGGTCAAAATCCTGCGACACGTCGATTTTTTATTTTGATTCCGGACTTTATGCTGTGTCTCACATGTAGATGCGTTTTGCACTTTCCGGATATGACGTCAAAGTTCATATTTTTAAATGGCAACCCTGTATTTTCTTCGCGGAAATGGATGCAACTCTTTCTCCTGAGTTCAAAAATGCCCTATTTATTGGGATTATTTGAAACAGTATGCGTCATATTAATTATTAAATGTGGCATAATTCGAAAAGTGGCGTGGTGTTAGTTAAGAACGAACTGGTGTATTTAAAATGTAGGCCTTTGTCAAGCAACTAGGTAACTCGATATGGAGTTTATTTTTTATTTTCAAGCGGCCGACAACCGCATATTTATGTATAGTTGTAGTAGCCCAGGAAGGATTTGCCGTGTAATATAGGCAACCCTCAACTAATTACAGCCAAGCTGAAATTTTGTGCAAGGCTTTGTTTTAGGGTCTTTAGAGCAACCTAAGACCCCACCATAAATCCGGTGAGCCAATCACCCAAAACTGTCATTTGAAATGTCAGAAATGTCTTTTTCTTTCTTAAATACCGAGATATATCCTAAATAACGGCTCAAGTGAAAAAATATCAAGAAAGTAAACCATAAAATTACCAACAAAATGGACTAAATTAGAGCTTCGAGAGTTTACCAGTGGCGCACTTGCAGTATTGTAAACACACGCATTTTTTCTTTTTTATATCCTTTTTCTATTTTTTGACATGCAATTTTGAAACAAATAGAAAAATGGAATGAAGTAAAAAACACAAAACGTGATGCACATAATTACCTAGAAAATGGCGACAAGCAAAGGTCTAAATGTTTACCAGTGGCGTAGTTGCGGTATATCAATCATAGGTATTAAAAAAGTATATTTGAAATGTATATTTTAAACAATAAATATACACCTAAAACTTAAAACTAAATAGTTAAATATTAATTTTTTATAATTTCAGGTAGTATAAATAGCAGTTCTTTAAGTGTGTGTCAGAGGCTAACACGCGAGAAAGTATTTGTCGCCTTGACGTACCTGTTATTTTATAACAAAAGATAATATGAAAAACAATATATACTATATATATATATATATATATATATATATATATATATATATATATCCGCCTTTGGGAGCTGATCCTATGAGTACCTGCTAAACCAAACTTACTATAATTTTGAAAATTTGGTGACAGAGTAATGATGTTAGGGCTAACTCATCTAAAATATTTTCACGTTCGTGCCACTTCCGGTTATACCGGAAGTCGGTACTTAGTCGCTTATTTTAAATGGAACACCCCGTATATTAATACATTTTTGGATTCTATGCCGAATTTTAAGGTAAGTTTGTTAAATAAACTAGATACGAAATTTCAGTCGTTTTAAAAAAAAACATTTTTCTAAAAAAATTGACAGATGCGGTCTAAGTAATAACTCGTTAATTGTTCTGTTCCTGTCAAACAATTTGAATAAAACTTTGAGGTGTTGTAGGTAAAGGTTTATTGCAACTGACTGCAAAAAAAAACATTTGTATTTTTCATAAAAATAAAATTATGAATGTATAAACTTGACTATCAAAAAATGCAAGTTACTCAAAAAAATCAAATGGAAACCCCTATTTTTTATTACTCAGATCGATTTAACGTCAAAAATTAAGGTAAGTTTGTTTAAAACTTTATTTGCCTAAACGTAACAGTTTCATACTTATTATAAAAAAAGTCCCAATTTTAAAATTTGTGATAAAAATGAGCTACATACTTAAATCTAGTATTCCTTGTTCGTGGTCACCATAGAAACCAAATAATTGAGAATTGAAATAAAGAAAAATATTTGAAAAAGTTACTACAAAAAAATTATAAAAATTAATAATTTTGTGATTCAAAAGTCATTTTTGCCAAATAGAAATTTTCATTTTTTTTCAAATTCGATATACAACATAAGTGTAAAAATTTAATACTTTATGAGTAAATCGAAAAAAACTACTTTTTACTGCGGAGGTAGTAACTACATACTTATCAGTGCATTCTTACACGATAAAGTCGCTTATTTAGTATTTCTTGCTCGTGATCAAATGTAAATTAATTTACAATAAATGTTCAAAATGTTGCCCGTTAGATGCAAGACGTTGTTGAACTCGTCTTATAACGGCTTCATTTGTAGCCCTTTTGAATTTCTTGTGGAGAAAGAGAATTGAAGCCATTTTGCACTCTTGCAATGCGATCTTCTTTAGTCGTTAGTGGTGTAGCATAAACAATATTTTTAATTCGACCCCAAAGATAAAAATCCATTGGCGTAAGATCAGGTAACCTAGGTGGCCATGGAAAGGGACCATTATTGGCAAACCAACGATCTTCAATAATTTCATAAAGTTTCATGGAAACAGCGTTGGTATTGTGAGGGGGCGCACCGTTTTGTTGGTACCATAAATTTTCCCTTTCTAGATTTAATCGGGGTTGAATTCGAGTGTTTAATATCTCAAGATAATTTTCTCCTAGAAATTAAATTTGTAATCATAAATCGCAACAATCAACTATTTTAAACGTCTCAACTTTTCGTTGTAAAAATACACGTCAAAGATTTCGTTATTCCGAATAGCACAAAATACATTAAAATTCCAAATTTCCTGAAAATGGCATTCGCCAATTGGATTACGATTTTCGTTATTCCAGTAATGCGAGTTTGGGCGATTAAATATGCCATTTTTCGTAAATTTAGATTCGTCCGTCCATATGATATTAGTCAAAAAATAAGGAATTTCTTGTATTTTGAGCAAAATTGTTTCACAAAATTCGATACGTTTCAAGAAATCCGCTTCATTCAAATGTTGAACTATTTGTAAACAGTATGGTCTAAACTTATGTTTCTTAAGAATTCTTCTAATAGTTGGTATTAAGCCAATATCTGTTTTCGCGTCGTTTATGGAATTACAAGGATAGGCACGGAAATATCCTAAAGTTATAACTTCATTCTGTTCGCTATCAATAGCAGTTTTTTTGCGAGGCGCAGAGTGTTTAAATGTGCCAAACTGTTCCAAATTTTGAACCACACGTCTTATTGTATCTGCTGATGGTCGGGGGCGCTCAGGATAGCGTTCGATACATGTTCTTACTGTTCGTTTTACAACTCTATGACATTCTCCGTGAATTAAAATTAAATTCAAATAATCTGTATTAGAATATTCAATCGAGTCATTTCATCAAGAAAAACACAAACTGTCAACAATTTTATTAAATTATTAACTACAAAAGAAAAACAAAATAAATAAGCATCTTTATCGTGTAATGATGCGCTGATAAGTATGTATTACCTCCGCAGGAAAAAGTACTTTTTTTCGATTTACTCATAAAGTATTAAATTTTTACACTTATGTTGTATATCGAATTTGAAAAAAATGACTTAGAAAATTTCTATTTGGCAAAAATGACTTTTGAATCACAAAATTATCAATTTTTATAATTTTTTGCAGGAACTTATTCAAATATTTTTCTTTATTTCAATTCTCAATTATTTGGTTTCCATGGTGACCACGAACAAGGAATACTAGATTTAAGTATGTAGCTAATTTTTATCACAAACTTTAAAATTTTTTGATAATAAGTATGAAACTGTTACGTTTAGGTAAATAAAGTTTTAAACAAACTTACCTTAATTTTTGACGTTAAATCGATCTGAGTAATAAAAAATAGGGGTTTTCATTTGATTTGTTTGAGTTTTCATAATTTTATTTTTACGAAAAATACAAATGTCATTTTTTGCAGACTGTTGCAATAAACCTTTGCCTACAACACCTCAAAGTTTTATTCAAATTGTTTTACAGGAACAGAACAATTAACGAGTTATTACTAAGACTGCATCTGTCAATTTTTTTAGAAAAATAATTTTTTTTTGGAAACGACTGAAATTTCGTATCTAGTTTATTTAACAAACTTACCTTAAAATTCGACATAGAATCCAAAAATGTATTAATATACGGGGTGTTCCATTTAAAATAAGCGACTAAGTACCGACTTCCGGTATAACCGGAAATGGCACGAACGTGAAAATATTTTAGATGAGTTAGCCCTAATATCATTACTCTGTCACCAAATTTTCAAAATTATAGTAAATTTGGTTTAGCAGATACTCATAGGATCAGCTCCCAAAGGCGGACCCTGATATATATATATATATATATATATATATATATATATATATATAGATATACAAGGTGTCCGGCAAAATGTGGGAAATCTGTCAGATTCAGATAAAGGACGCCGCTGAGTAAGGGCCTCTTAAAACAGTATCCTTGAAACATATTTAGCTTGTTTAGTTTACCACGGATGGACTAAGTTGTACACCTTAACGCCTAAATTTTTAACACCCTGTATGGTAAAGATCTAAAAAAAATATTTTTGGGTAGTTTGAACCTTTACTTAAAAAAAAGGTATACTTGTTTAATATCGATAAAATGAACTGTTTTCGAGAAAAAAATAATAAACGAATTTATGTTTCATTTTCATTTAATTAAAAACTTCATGAGTGCGTTCAACATGGGCTCCGTGAAGTCTGATACACTCGCGTGCACGACGAATTGAGGACTGCAGTACTCGCCACAATAACCCTATATTGTTCCTTAGCACATCACAATGAAACGTGATTCTCTGTAGAAGCTCCTCTTTAGTATCAACCGGACTGGAATACACCAAGGTTTTGAGATGTCCCCACAGGTAAAAACCAAAGGCGTCAGGTCGGGAGATGTAGGAGGCCAGGCGATAAGTCCACCTATACCTATCCAACGGTTTGGATAGACGTTATTTAAGTGTTAAGCACAGCAACGCTAAAATTAGTTGGAGCCCCATCGCGCATAAAGTACATGTTTCGGCGGGTTTCAAGAGGTAAATGCTCTATAAAATCTTGAAAAGCGTTCTGGAGGGACTCCAAATAAAGTTGTCCATTCAATCGCGACGGCAATACAAATGGTCCTATAAAAAAATTGCCAATGACTCCTGCCTAGATATTAATTGATTGAAACTGATGTTGATGATGCGAAACAATAGTTGCATGAGGATTTTAATCAACCCATACGTGTGAGTTGTGTAAATTCGTGATACAATTTTTAGTAAAAGCTGCTTCATCTGTAAAAAGAATAGTGCTAATGAAGTTTTCATTATTTCGTTGCTGATCCAATAACCAGTTTGCTAACTACATTCTACCAGGAAAATCGTCAGATCATGAACTTTTTGCAAATGATATGGGTATAACAGCTGTTCTTGAAGAACTTCATGAATTATTGTTTTCGGCTTATTAATTCCACCGTACGCACTGTTCTTGTCAGATCAGCATCAGTACTTTTTTTCTTAAACATTCCTAAAGGTACAAAGAAAGTCAATATTATTACCTTAATAACTGAAATCACTCACCATTCTCTCTTAGACATTGATCAACTCGTTGAAATGTCTTCTGATTTGGAATAGTACGATTAGGAAATCTTTCGTGATATAATCTTCTTGCTTTCAAATCACTGCAAGAGGCAAGACCATACATGAGATGCATATCTGCATATTCAATAAAAGTGAATTCCATATTTCGAATAAGTTTACAATTCAAATCATCACGAAATCCAAAAATCTTTAAATTTAAAGTAAATTAATGTCGATCAATGTATCAGCGATGTGACAAATGTCAAGTTCTAAAATGCAGGTTATTTATTTATTTGGTATCATAGGAATGTTTGACATGTTTTTTTCGAGTGAAGATAAATGAACAAGAAATAAAATTATACCTCGTGGGTCAATGAACTCATTTAAGTTTGCAACATTTTTTAAATAATTAATATGTTTAATTTAGTTTTCCTAATTTATTATTAAAAGAGTGTTTTCTCGTAAAAATTCGAAAAAATATTGGCTTAATTCTTTTTAATAACTTATTAATTACGAAACATTAATTCGTTTATTATTTTTTTTCTCGAAAATAGTTTATTTTATCGATATTAAACAAGTATACCTTTTTTTAGGTAAAGGTTCAAGCTACCCAAAAATATTTTTTTTAGATCATTATCATAGAGGGTGTTAAAAATTTAGGCATTAAGGTGTACAACTTAATCCATCCTTGGTAAACTAAGCAAGCTATATGTTTCAAGGATACTATTTTAAGAGGCCCTTACTAGTGGCCATCATACTGAATTTTTATTAAATTATATCAAGTACTTTAAAAATTATTCAAGAAAAACTTATTTCCAGAGGCGTCCTTCAGGGGCTAACGTCTCCGTAGGGAGGGTCTGGAGGACAAAAATTTATAGGAACTTGTCATGTTATATATATATATATATATATATATATATATATATATATATATATATATATATATATATATATATATATATATTTGTATATATTGTTTTTCGTATTATCTTTTGTTATAAAATAACAGGTACGTCAAGGAGACAAATACTTTCTCGCGTGTTAGCCTCCGACACACACTTAAAGAACTGCTATTACCTAAAATTATAAAAAAATAATATTTAACTATTTAGTTTTAAGTTTTAGGTGCATATTTATTGTTTAAAATATACATTTTAAATATATTTTTTTAATACCTATGATTAATATACCGCTACTACGCCACTGGTAAACATTTAGACCTGTGCTTGTGGCCATTTTCTAGGTAATTATGTGCAACACGTTTTGTGTTTTTTAAAAAGAAAAAAATTCATGTGTTTACAATACTGCAAGTGCGCTACTGGTAAATTGTCGAGGCTCTAATTTACTCCATTTTGTTGGTAATTTTATGGTTTACTTTTTTGATATTTTTTCACTTGAGCCGTTATTTAGGATATATCTCAGTATTTAAAAAAGGAAAAGACATTTCTGACATTTCAAATGACAGTTTTGGGTGATTGGCTCACCGGATTTATGGTGGGGTCTTAGGTTGACTTCAGGACTCTAAAACAAAACCTAACACAAAATTTCAGCTTGGCTGTAATTATTTGAGGGTTGCCTAAATAACACGGCAAATCCTTCCTGGGCTACTATAACGATACATAAATATGCGGTTTTCGGCCGCTTGAAAATAAAAAATAAACTGCATATCGAGTTACCTAGTTGCTTGACAAATGCCTACATTTTAAATACACCAGTTCGTTCTTGACTAACACCACGCCACTTTTCGAATTATGCCACATTTAATAATTAATATGACGCATACTGTTTCAAATAATCCCAATAAATAGGGCATTTTTGAACTCAGGGGAAAGAGTTGCATCGATTTCCGCGAAGAACATACAGGGTTGCCATTTAAAAATATGAACTTTGACGTCATATTCGGAAAGTGCGCAGCGCCATTTACATGTGAGACAGAGCATAAAGTCCGGATTCAAAATAAAAAAATCGACGTATCGCAGGATTTTGACCACAAATTAACTATTTCGAAAATAATGAATTTATCCGTTACGTTCTGAGCTCACTGTATACAGGTTAAATGAATAATGTAAAGAATTGTCACGGTATTCTTTCATATTTTTATTTACAGTCCTTGAATGAAATAAAATTCATGTTACCTAATCTTTATTTAAAGTAGCATTTTTTCTATCTACTTTATCCATGTGTTTTTGTTTATTATAGTATTTGATGTAATATATAAAATCTTATGTAATTTGCAAATCAAGTTTTAAAAATATGTTTCATTGCTTTTTAGTTTCCTTTGCAATAATTAATATAAGAACTAAGAAAATGATAAAAGTATTTCAATTAAAAAATTATGGTGTGAAGGTCGATTTCAACATCGAGTATGTTGACCATAAAGAAGATGGTGTGCACTTTTGTATTAACCGTTAAAATAGGCCAAAATAACTGCCTCCATCACAACAGATACTTTTTTGTCTTCATATAATCACGAAATGTTTCCAACTCTTGTATTTGATTTTACGGGCAACGTATTAGACGTGGCGACATTAGCTTCTTTCAAAATGTTTCTGGCACACTAATATCCTCTTGTTGCTCCTTATTTTTATACATTAAACAAGACGATTTTAAACTGCACAAAGTAATTAGTAATTTCGAATGTTTATATTTTTGTTATGCAACCCATACCGTCTATGTTGATTTACATTAAATTCATCACTTTTATTAATAACATGTACCCTTTTTTATTAACGTTTCAATAGCAAGATTGAACAAAACGGTTATACATCACTCGTAAAGAAACAAATTCGCTCACTTATGTGCCTTTACACGTGATCGAAACTCGTATTTTCTTCACTTGTACTGTAATATACTACTGTCCGACGCGACGAATAGTTCACATACAACCATTGAGACAACTTTTAATTTTCTTGAAAATAGTTAATTTTACCGATATTAAGCAAGTGTACCTTTTTCTAGAGAAAGGTTCAAACTACCCAAAAATATTTTTTTTAGATCTTTATCATACAGGGTGTTAAAAATTTAGGCGTTAAGGTGTACAACTTAGTCCATCCCTGGTAAACTAAACAAGCTAAATATGTTTCAAGGATACTATTTTAAGAGACCCGTACTAGTGGCCATCATACTGAATTTTTATTAAATTATGTCAAGTACTTTAAAAGTTATTCAAGAAAAACTTATTTCCAGCGGCGTCCTTTAGGGGCTTACATCTCCGTAGGGAGGGTCTGGAGGAAAAAAATTTATAGGAACTTGTCATGTTATTTTTTCGTCTTCCCACATTTTTCCGCACACTCTGTCCTGTATACATATATATATATATATATATATATATATATATATATATATATATATATATGTATATAGTATAAACACTTCCATGCAGTACCCGTAAGAATACAATAACTTTTTTAACTACTAGAAATAAAATGCTTTTCAGTCAAATTGTTAAAAGAAATATAATACGATACTCTATATCAAATGTCGCCCCACCACACCGGACCGAATGTTCAAGTGACTGGAGATATGACGCAACGACGCTGCGTTCCAGAAATCAGTGCAAATATTTTTCCGTTTATTCTATTTCTAGTTGTTATTTAACGGGTGGGAAAATAAGAGTAGAGATCGATTAGAAAAGCGTGGCGTGCTACATTACGATGTCGTGCACTTGTGTGATTTGTGATTTGCTGCTGCCTAAATCGGAAGAAGTTATTGTTTCTAGGGGTAAAAAACATTAATCAATAAAAGTAAATCACTCGGCGATGACCTTTGGCGAAAAATTGATAGCGTCGTAAGCTTTATTTACGTAAAAAAATGGTGAAAACTGGTATTAATATTCCAAGTGTTGACGGTGGCTCAGGTGCGATTCATTTAAGATCTGCTAAGCCTAAGCCTTTTGATTTCAAAACCAAGTGCATATTTTATGAGGAAGACTGTCATAAATATGCAAAAAGAAACACTTGCGGACAATTCAGGAATGTATCCACAATTGATATTACGGAGAAAATTTTGAAGCATTGTAGTGTCCGAAACGATGTTTGGTCTGATCAGGTATTTGCAAGAATTAATATGTACATACACTTAGTGGCCGCGGAGGGGCGGTACCACAAATCTTGTAATAATTTATTTTTTAAAATGACAAATACAAACCAGCGAGGCAGGCCTATTGAGAAAAGGTATGAAAGAGCGTTTAGTAACTTGTGTATTTATATAAATGAAAATTTAGATTTATGTCAATTTTCACTCTCTGAGCTACATAAAAAATGGAAGATTATTTATCTAATGAGCAGAAAAGTGAAATGTGGAATAAAATGCGTTTAAAAAATATGTTGAAAATGTAAACTTTCACCATTATCACTCATAATAAAATACTTATCTTTTTTGGGGGTTTTTAATGGTGTATTTTAAATTATACAATCTAAACGTTTCGATAATACTTACAGTTATCTTCGTCAGTAGTAATATTTGTTAAAAATTGTTAAAGATGTAAACAATTTTGTCAGAGTTGAAAAATTAAAACATAAACTTCAGCCTGCTATTAATATAACAGTTTGAGAAACGTATAAAGCCAACTATAAAATTAACTTTTAGTAAAGAATAACTAGGTCATTAAAACTTAAATATTGTTAAACTGCCTTAAAGATGACAAATCAGAACACTCTCTATGGCGAAAGCTAACAATGAAATTTGTCAGCCAAAAAACACATTTAACAAAATTTAATCGAGTTATGATGTAAGTGTAAAGTTGTGAAAAACTTCAATTTGAAAATGAGAGAAGCATTCACAAATCCAAACATTACATCAAATAAAATAACACAGTTAAATCTAACAAAGAGATATCTTTATCAATAAATGGAAGTGTTATCAACAATAAAAAGCATAATGCAGAACGTTTTTCGTAATTTTTAATTTTAATTTAATTTCAACTACTTACTTATGTTAAATTATAGTGCTGTGGTAATTTAACATATAATTGGTAAAGAATTTGCTCAAGGTCTAGGAAAAACACAGCAAAAAACCTATACATACCAAAAGTTAAAATTAAAATCAAAATTAAGACGTATAATTATGCTTTTTTTTTTAACTATAAGATGCCAAAACCTATTTAAACGGAGATTTTCTTCTTGTCCATTAAAATTATTAGGGTGTTTATATATTTCAATAGCTTCACGTTGTAAACGAACATAATAATGAGTTTGTCTTGACAATATTTTCATATTGTCAAATTGAATGTCATGAATTAGATTATTCAGGGCATGATCAGCCACAGCAGACCTCTCTGGTTGACCTAATCTACAAAATCTCATATGTTCTTTGCGTCTTGTATCAAAGCTACGTTTTGTGGTTCCGATGTATACTTTTCCACATGAACAAGATAACTTATACACTCCGGAAGATGATAAAGGGTTTGACACATCTTAGGTGATCTTAAATGTTCTTCAATTTTTTTGTAGGTTTAAAAATAGTCCTAATGCCATATTTAATTAGGATTTTTTCAATTCTATTTTCGTTCGAATGCATGTATTTAAAACCGATGTATATCCCTCCACTCTAGAATTTGAAGACTGAGGATAAAGTGATATCCCTAAAACCTTGAAGTTGTTATTACAAACCTTGTTTAATGTTAAACTTCCCACTGAAGAAAGGAATTCAAAAGGTCGATAGAAAATTAATCAGCCTAAGTAATTCAATCATATCAGGGATACGTCTGAAGTCTATATAAAAGATCCTTCCTTTTTACAATTTGCATTTGACAATGCGGACTTCAATACGAGAACTTTAGATGGGTATAGTACTTTCCATGCCATGGGTGGACTAATGGTGGTTAAGAATCTCTATCTATAAAACATGTTCCTAAAATACCAAGTTCTCAGCTAATCTCAGGCAGTTTTGGCACAGCTTCTATATTACATTACCGAAAGCCAACAAACCTTGCCTTGAGCAAGATTAAAGTTGAAGAAATTGAGCTCGTTCCACCTAAAAGTCTTCACCAATCAAGAATGCTTAATTGGCTTTGGAGCTTTGGACAAATGCACCATTTTTATCCAAATTGAAAGAAACTTCTACGGCAATTGACGTAAGTAAGGTGCTGCCTTTGCCTTTTGTTAATTTGGACTCGAGTAATATAACTACCATCTACTCATCTTTAAGGTTCGCATTAAATTTATGTAAGAAGAATAATTTTCGCAATTGCGTGGTAACATCCGACCAACCCCTTTTTTTTAAAAGCCACAGAAATTGTGCTGGCAAACTAAGTTGCAGATGAACTCTCAAGAGTCATTGTTCGTTTGGGAACGTTTCATTTGCTAATGTCACTCAGGGGCGCAATAGGAACCATAATGTCTGGATCGGGGCTTGAAGACTTGTGGACCACAATATACACTAAGAAAAGTATAATACCAGTGGTCACGCATATGCTAGAGCGCTGCGTGCACATATATTGACAGTCTGCGCTAACACAACTTTTATTAAAAGACAATAGATTCGTCTAAATATTTAGAAGGCGGTTTAAATGAATTGTACAATATAGATAAGGAAGCAGAAACTTTAAACGGATATCCAGTTCTTGTTAGCCTTCTCAGCGATTTTGAACAAATAGTGGAAAACAAAAAACATCAAGTCGTACTGCGAAACTCTGGTGTCAGTACTGGAAGCAGGTGAAAATTTTGAAACTGACTATTCAAGCTGATAGAACCGCTGATTGGAATCTACATCTATATTGTGCAAATAATATGCTACCTTACTTTCATGCTGCTGGCCATCTGCTGTATGCTAGAGGTTGTCACCTGTATATACAGAATGTGGTCACTTGCAAAAGGACAATGGATCGGCCAGATTACGAAAAATTGACACGGAAAGATTGCAACGTAGTACGGCGTTCTAAAAAATTTTGGTCCGGGACTGCACTGGATATGGTAATAGAACAGGAGCTCATGAGACGTATGAAAACTTCTGGAGGACTAACCCACGGAAGAGGCATTTCAGACAGTACATTGTCTCGATGGATTGCGGCGATGCCCCAATGCTAGAAGTGACAGAAGCGATTGAAAGCTTCTCCGGCATAACTACTGTCGCAAATGATCAACACGTCGATCTACGTCCTTCTCGTATCCAGCGCGACCAGAAGCTTACAGATTGGTTGAAAATGCGAAACCCGTTTGATCCAAGCATTCAAGCATTCTCGATCAGTTCAGGTGTTGTCGGTAATAAAGACGTAAAATGTTGTACAAAAATAATTGATGTGACCTACAGTGAGCGAAATGACAGAGTTAAGCCACTATCAGCAGGTATTACGGTAAAACTGAAAAACGAGGAATTGAGTGTAAATCCAGTGCTTCTTTTTAGTTGAATACTTTGTTCGGCATCTACCAATGTGGAAATTAAAGAGTGTTTTAAATACGCTTCAAATCCACCGTGTTTGTTTGAAAATTCCACTTTGGGAAGAACTATGAAATCGACTTTGTATAAGGTCTTTGATAAACTTTGTTCACCCCTACATGTTTGACCAGATTCTGTTACACATTATGTGATTGACGGAGACAAAGCAGTTTGGCAAAAACCGGCTGTGTTTTCCCAATATCACAGGTACCCAAGGCATCGTTACGGTCAGAATGTAACAGTAATATTTGATGGTTACACTACACCTCAAACAAAATCTGCCGAACAAAGTCGTAGCATTCAAGGCAGAAAAGCCACATCTGTTATATCTTTCTCCGATTTGACACCTGTAACGGTCCCTCAAGAAAATTTTTGTCGAACACCACGAACAAAACCAAATTTATTGCTGCATTAAGTAAAATACTAACCGACAATGGGATTAATGTAGTAAAATCGGAGGGTGATGCCCGATCTCCTACTTGTACCTACAGAAGTTGCATTATCAGAGGAGCTGCGTAAGATACAGATGTGATGGCCTTATTAATCCAATATGCAAAACAAAAATTGTTTATGCTGCGTCCACGTAAGGCTTCAAAACCTAACAGAGTAACGGACATAAGGATGCTGCAAGAAAATATGGGCGAGTTAAAAGAGATCATTATGGCTTTATATGCTATTTCTGGCTATGACACGACTTCTGGCTTATTCAACAAAGGAAAAATACTGGTATTGAAAACGGTTCAGAAGAAGAAAGTGTCTACCCTTCTGAAAGGTTGTTATAATCCTCATGCCACCAAAGAGAACTTAGGAGACCCATGTTGCAAATTTGTAACTAGACTTTACATAAAAAACGAAACTGATGGATTCCATAAGGTATGTATTATACCAGCAATATATTGCCAAGAGGAACCTGAACAGGGATTTTAATTTGGCTCCCCTACCACCAACCGTCGATTCTGCCTATTTCCATGCCCTTAGGGTTTTTCATCAGGAAAGCCATTTTTTTTATGTTTCAGTTTTATTTCATTTCTTCGTTTATAGGTGCAAGCTTGGTTGGGTAGTAGCTTGCCACCACAGGAGTGGGGATGGATGGTCGATGATGCTGGGTATTTGCCTATTAAGACCGAAAAAGAAATTGCCCCACGATGGGTATTTGAAAAAATATTTTGCGGCTGTCAATCTGGATGCTGTAAAAGCTTGTTCTTGTCGCAGAATGGGAGTCAGATGCTCACTAGCATGTTGCCAGTATAAGGGTATCACCTGTCATAACAGTATACAACCCGAAACTGATGAAGAAGATATCTACATTGTAGATATTTTTGTAAAATATTAAAAAATCTGATTAAGTGTTGTGACTACGCCACTGGTGAACTAGACAAGATTTGTTTAACGTATTTTTGAGTTATTTGTTGAAATAAAATTATTTTTTCCTTTTGTTTTCATATTTTGAAACCACTGGTTAACTCAAACAACATTAACTATATATCAATTTGTAGATAATTTAATGCTGAATGTTTTTGCTCTCTTCATATTTTTCCATTTCAGGTATGGTCTAGAAAATATTTAGGTTTTTTTAAACAAAAACTTCTTTTTGACATTTTAAAGGACAGTTCTGGCCTATTGGCTCAACGGATTTATGGTGGGGTTTTTATGGTATCTTAGGGACCATAAAACAAGCCTTCATACTAAATTTCAGCTTGGCCATAATTTGTTGAGGATCGACCCGGATCGTTCCTGGGCTATATGTAGATTGGAGTACGTATTTTCGAATTATGCCACATTTAATAATTAATATCGCGTACAGGGTTGCCATTTAAATATATGAACCTTGACGTCATATCCGGAAAGTGTGCAGCGCCATCTACATATGCGACCCAGCGTAAAGTCTGGAATCAAAATAAAAAATCGGCGTGTCGCAGGATCTTGATCACAAATTAACGATTTTGAAAATAATGAATTTATTCGTTACTTTCTGAGCGCACTGTATACAACACAAGAGAGCGATAAAAAACAAACACATTTCATTACCAAGATTGAACAAAGTATGTTTCTGCCTCTAATCGAATAAAAATCAATGAAATCGTTATTGACATATTATCTGCTTCGGAAGAATGAAGTAAGATAGCTGACGTTTCTTCATCCTTTTCTGAAGAATTTTCTGTTTTCTTTTACAGGGGTTTTTCTTTTTGTTCATATGTCAGTATGTTATCTTGTACACTTATTGGTTCTGGTTCCTCATATTTAACCGGTACCACATTTTTATTTAATAATTTTCGTTTATTGTTGATATTTATACCAGTGGGTATGGAATGTTTCTCACATATTAATTTTTGACTTAAATCGAAAATATCCATTAAAACTACGTTCGCATTTCCACAATTTGTTTGCCATTCGGCAGTCCTTTGACCGTCTTTCACACGCAATTTAAAAAACTCACGTTCTTATTTGACTTGTTATTAAACAATCAACATAAAGACAAAGATGAGAAATGGTGTTCATTATCAAAAAAATGAATGAAAATAACAAAATCGAAAACTGAAAAGGATACCTAAAATGAGCTAGTTTTTTAAAATAAAGTTCAAGTAGTAATAGTCTGTAATTGTTAATTTGTGCAATTAATTATGAAAGCGAAAACGATGTCGCATTGTAAAAAACGTTCGACCACTGAACAACGAAACATTTCACTTAACGGTTCGAGATCGAGTCAAATATTGGGACGCGACTAAGAAATCTCGGTACAAAATGCAAGGCAGCGCTATCTAAATCTCGGTACAATCGCGTGCTACGGCGACACTTATAGCAGTGTCGCATCTTTCCTTCTTCGTTATTCAATGTAAAAACTCAAAATCAAGAGAACCATGGCTACAATGTAATTTACTTAAAATGTGGGCATAAATAATTATTTAACCCATCATTATATGTCTTTATCTTCTTATTTCTACATTGAAGTTAACTTAATGACATAACTATATGAATTTCATAAAAAATTACGACATCTAATGGTAGAATTAGAGTGTAACTTTATAAAGCAACCTCTTTCCAAAAAGAGATTAAATTGAAAAACGCGTGCTTTGAAATTCTATGTTTAATTTAAATTAATCGACCCAAGTTAGCTGGGATAGTTACTACACATCTTTCTCGACAAGCCAATCTCCGAAAGAAAATGTTTAATGTCAACATATGTATGGAATCTGGTAAGTTACGTCATATTTCTTCAATTACATATCGAACTTATATCTGGAATTGCTTTACGACTTTTACTCTACTTTTCTGGACATTTATGTACCGTTTCTGTAGTACTGGGCATATCATTGTGATTACTTCGGAAAATAACTTATACGATTGATACTGAAATTACATTGTCACCTTTTGTATATACCCAAGATTACTCACTGTCACTGTAAACTCTATCACCTACAGACACCTTTGACTTTAATACCTTTTATTGAAAACATCGAAACAGGTTAATCTACAATTACGTTCAGTTGACCTGGTTATCAAAACAATAAATTTATGGTAACTAATTACATACGCCCATCTACTGTCTGTTTTCACAAGTGGAAATTGTATACCTATTATATTGAACAATGATTTCAATTGAACTGTTTTGTTGCATCAGTTGGACGGTTATCTGCAATATTGGTTAAGTGAACCATTCTACTTACAAAATTTACTTGCTTGTATATTCTATACCCATATACCTGTGTAACTTGTACATAATGACTGTTAACCATTGTTTACTTATTTTCTCTGTCAATTTACATTGACAAAATATATCAGTCACTCTTGTAGCGCTGATCTTGTAGCTGTAGGTTGGTGTCTCAAGGTCAGTTAAAATTATGACAAATTTAAATTCCATATTTTATTTGTATTCATCTTTCAGTTAGGTGGAGACTTTGTGCCACGAGCATGCATTTCTCTTTACTGGCAACTTTAAATACAGACAGTCTAACATAAAGATCGGTTTAAGGTAAAATTACTGACATTTCAATGCATAGTACATACACCCTTGAGCTCAATGCTTCATTAAGTTTTACTAATAATTATTGCGTTGAGTAAACAATAACGTTTACAAATACGAAATTACTTGATGTAATGCTACTTTCTGCAGAATTAATGTTTTGGTAATATAATATTGACGTCTCCTGTTCTAAATTAAAATTCGTGGTAGAAATGTACAGTTTACATTTATTTGTATCATATTGACTAAAACAATAATTTGAGTAACTTAAAATTTTAATTTTTTTATGTTTATGAAATAAACGAATTTTTATTTACTCAACAACTTCGCTAGCTGCTCGGTTATACTTTCTAGATTGTGTTGGGTTAAATCTTCTCAGTCACAATCGTTGTGCAGTATCGTAGAGGAGACACAGACTTTCACAAAGATTGGCACCCGTTATATGTTATAGTGCTAATAAATCAGTTTCAATTTTGTTACTTGAGTGTTAAATTTTGTCAGTGTGTTACTATTATGAGACTATTTCAGTTTGGTAAAACCAGAAAAATTATTTGTCGTTTATCTGTTGAATTTCGTTGCTAAGATTTCTATTCTACCCTTCAGTGCTAAGATTTTTTAGTTTAATCTTGATATGATTCTTACCGTAACGCTGTATAGCTGTAATCGGTCGTTAGGGTTTCACAGAAAGGTACTTCTCGTACATAAAACATCTTGCTTCAACACTTTAGAAACGCAACACTTGATTTATATCACTTGATTGTTACAGTTGCTTACATACTTTTCACAATATGATACATTTCTGTTTACTAATACACAATTTTAAATAAATTTTTATTTTAGAACAAAGATAACAAAGTTATGTTTCATACATTTTTCATTTTGGAAATAGTACATCAAAAGGAAAACTTGCAAATATAGGAAAAATTACGCTACTTAAAGCTGTCGCGTACAAATTCTCGTATCCAGTTCTACCTTCAACGAATATTGTTGAAGCATGCTCCTTAAAATGCTCATCTAATCTAGTAGCCTCAGCAAATTTTTCACTTGCGAAAAGAATAAAAAATTCAGCGTCCTTGAAATTAAGTTTTACGGCATCAATTTGTAGATACTCCATTCCATCATTTTTGGTTATAATTCCAGTCAGATTAAAACTGAATTTGAGTCTTTCTAAAATTGTAAGAGTTATTTTTTTAATCGCACTTTAGTATCAAAACTACGCTAATACACTAATCATTTTCTTGTCAATGATACAACATTTGCTGATAGCTGTCATACATATTAAAGCCGTTTCACATGTTGATGTTAAGTGCTGATAAAATAACTTTAAACGTGATGGTACCACCAGTTTTCATAAACCTTTTTAAGGAATTAATAACATCAGCACAAAAAAATGGTACATCACACGTATATAAACGATGGTTTTGCGGGTATTCACAGTTGACGGTCTCTGCTAACGCTTCAGATCGAAATTCTACCGATATTGGCAAAAATATCGTTTCGGGCCTAGTGATACAAACAACTATTACTTAACGTGAAGTGTACCTTAAAAGAAACGAGACTTTAATAGTGCTCAAAGTAAGGATCTGTTTGGACAAATTAACACATGCCACAAAAATTATATGTGTTGACTCAGGTCATTTCAGCGTTATTCAGATTCTTACAGCTTATGTTTGAAATATTTACGTTTTGATATTCTTAAACTTTACTTACAAAGTCTTCGTTTCAAAGACGTGTTACTTCTCATTAAATTAAATATTAGACACACGCCGGTAAGTTGCTAACTGATTCGACAAATGCAGCACTAAACATACGTTTCAAAAAGTTTATTTTACTGAATCAATTGATCCTCCTTGAAACCATTAACTAGATATAAAGCAGTCAGTTTTTGACGCACTGGGTATATGCAGACTTGTGTTGTGCGTAGGACGTATTTTTGATAATATATGAACGTGAGTTGCACGAGAAATTTTTTTGTGTGTACATAATGTAAGTTTAGTGCAAATGCTACGCCAATGGAATTTTTAGTAAAGCGTTTAGTAGATGTGGTATAAATATTTATGAGTTGGAAGTATTAAATTATTATGAGAAATAATGTTTTAGTAACACCCCTGTTGAGACGATAATGATATTACTGTATTTGGCTACTGTATTTTAAGAAATAAAATTGCTGTAAATGTGGAGCGTGTGAATTTATGTGTTGATATTGTGTGAAAGTGTAGAGGAAGAATATGTATGTATACTTTTGCTTGTATAATTGACACATTGGATAATGGAAAATTTTATGTATGCTCGTAGACAAATGGTGTTGAAATTTACAGAATTTTGCGTAAGAAAACTTGGCGCACATGTGGACTTTCATAAAAAATTGAATCTATACCTTGATGTTATGTGGAATTAGTATGAATGCGAATTGATACTTCAAAGAATTAGTAACGCTTTTATAAAAATTTTAAGATGACATATAGATTGGTCCCAAGTTTTTCATTGGTCCCGTTTCTCGCTTTTGCGCAGGGCAAAGTGGGTGCCATTTGAAACAAATGTGTTTTTGATATTTTTAATTCGTAATGTTTAAAAAATCGCAGTAGGCACATGCAACTGAGCAGGTTGTTGCCTAAACACTTAAAACATGCGGCAAGCATTCATAAATCGAACGGCGTTAATTACTTTGACTTATATGCAAGCATTTGGAAGTTACGAATTGTTGAACAGACCCCTGCATTTAGAAATTCTGTCAAAAATCGACACAAATCAAAATTGACGACCTCTATGAAAGTGATTCATAATTTAGTATAGAACCCAAAAATAAAATCAATGTAAAAAACATAACTTGAGTTTTTTTAATATTGAGACACCCTGTGTATAAACTGCAATATTTTTTAAATGTGGAGCAAAAACGCAGTTGTAATCTAAAAAAAAGAAAAAGTCAATACCTCTAACAATAAACAATACTAGAGATTTATATTTCCACGAGTATTCCATGTACTGGTTCATCTTCCGGGCTCCTATCGTGTGGTATCGTCATTGATGTTCTAATACGAACTCCATTTCACTTTTGCTATTTGCACATTTTCCATTATCAAGCTGCTTCCAGTTGTCCTTGCTCTACTCGTCGTATTTCGTACTGAACTGGTACCCCTTGCTGCTTCTCTTTGTGTATGTGCCTAGTTGTCTCCTACTTTCTCCGCTTTTGCTTTTCTGATTTCCTTTCATCGTTGTTCCGCTGATGTGCTGTGCTGCTCTATGTTGTGTGTTTGTTTAATGGTAGTTTCCAAGTATTCGGTAACCTTTATCCGTCGTCTCTTGAGTTGACACTAAGTGGGCGTGCGTGCATGCGTGCGTGCGTCCGAGCGGGCGAACGAGTGTGTAAGTGTGTGTGTGTGTGTGTGTGTGTGTGTGTATGTGTGTTGTGTGTAATGGTGCATGCGTGCGTGAGTGCGTACGTGTGTGTGTGGGGTATGTGCTACGATATGAAATTTGCTACAAAAATGCTTTGCAATCTAGGTCAAGTCCGTTAATGAGCAAAATCCAATCAGTTTTTAGGGGCTTAGAAAATTAAAAAAGCATTGCTTCAAATTTTAAAAAGTAGCAAAATTAAAAAACGAAACTAATATTTTTTATATAATAAAAAAAAAACCAGTGGCGCACCGTTTTTAGTATTGTATATTTTTTAATTCATAAACCGATTTTTTTGAAATTCGGGTATTGGGGGTTTTGAACATCGCTAAGTATAAATCGTTTGTCAAAATTTAAAAATTCAAAATTGCCGATCGGAAATGGGGGATTGTCGTGTTTAAAAACCGATATGACTCAAATTCAGGTATTTTGGGCTTTTAGTTGTTTATTATACATATTTGGTCAAAATTTGTTTAAATATATGAGAAATTTTTTTATAAGCCAATTGTTGGAAGTTTATAGTGGGAATCGGTACATTGCCCGCTTCAACAATAAGTTATTTTGTGTTGTGTATTCACAGAAAGAGGAAACTGAATAATTTAACTTTCTATCACAAAGGACGCACCAGTTTGGTTTGGAAACAGAATCAACAAATTATTTTTCTTTTGAAATTTGGCAGATGAGATAAATTGTATATTTTTGGGCATAGCACGTTGCGTAGTATAAAATAATCTGGCTGAAGGTAGTTTTATATTGTACACGGTGCCCAAAAACTCACCCGACAAACGGAAACTATACATACTAGGGATTCTTTATGTTGATTTAACCTAAATTACCTTAATCCAAAAATGCTTCCTAAGGGAGCTAGAGCCGTTTGAAGATGGCAACGTCAAGTCCCTTTTTGTTAAATATCTCAAAAACACCGCTACGTAACAAGTTCAAACTGGGTACAACGAATAAGTCTATAATGACAAACCGGCTACTGAGAACACGATTTTCTTATTGCCATCAGAAGCGGTCCACTTGGGAGGAGGGGCCAACAGTTTTTTTGACGAAAATTTCTTATTTTACATTTTTTAATGGATTTTACATCAAACTCAAAAAAATGACGATATCTTTCATACAAAATGAGCTCTCAGTTGAAATCGCTATCTCATACCGTTTGCGAGAAAAATCAATTTAAACGTTTTGTGTTTCTGGTAGAAAATACTATTTAATTACTAAATTAAGTTTACAATGCCTAGTTGACTGTGATTGCAACAAAAACATCGTGTTTTCAATGGCCGGTTTGTCATTATCGACTTTATTCGTAGTATCAAGTTTGAACTTGTTACGTAGCGATGTTTTTGAGATATATTACAAAAAGTGACTTGACGGTGCTATCTTCAAAGGGCTCTAGCTCCATTGGGAGCAATTTTTGGATTAAGGTAATTCAGGTTAAAGCGACATAAAATCATATCTAGTGTGTGTAGTTTCCGTTTGTCATGAGAGTTTCTGGATACCCTGTAGTTGTCCTGTTTATTTGGTGGTTTAAGCTGTATCTTTCGCGCTTTTTACTCCAAATAATATAAAATATATTTTTTTCAAGAATTATGACCATCGTTTTCGTTTTTTCTAAACCTTTTAATTGCATTAAGTATTATAATTCATTAAATTAGTTGTGATTAGGAAAAATAATGCTGCTACGTTTTGGTAGGAACTAAACCTTACCCATTTTAAATTTATTTGCATTAGGAAGCTATCAGCATAAATCTATAAATTATTCTAGTACTACTTTGTGCAACTATCAGGTCAGTAAGACCTTAACCGAAATGGACCGTGTGCAAAGGTTATTTATGTATTAAGGGCATAATGAGGTTTATATGGTTCGAGGCGCTATTCCGACCCCGAGTGCGCTAGCGCGAGGGCAAGGAAAGCACTGTAGGACTATAAAAACTAATTATGCCTGCAATGCATAAAAAATGTGCGATTAATACATTAAATATTTAAAATGGATTATAACGTTAATTCTTTTCAAAACAAATACATTTTCCATTTATGATAGTAGGTATAGCTGCGTTACCATGAAAACGAGTACAAAAGCAGGCTTTCCAAACTGATAATTCATTTGACGTCTTGTTTAGTTAGTTGAAACGCAATAACTGAGATAATTCCACACATAAGATGAATAAAATTGAGGAATTGTATTTCCTAGTGTAAACGTGACTAAATGTAATAATTGCATTGTAAATATTTTTAAATAAACTCGTAGTTTTGTGTCTATTGCTTTCAATTTTTGACGTTTCATTATAGTCCTCTGGGTCATAATTGGTTATAATTATCATATTATAATGTAATACTGAACAAGTTTAGTTTTATACATCGAAAATGGTTTAGAAAAGATCTACTTTCCCCCATCGCAATCGAATCCTCCAATAAAAATGCTTCATTCAAAAAGCCTAAAGTTGGCTTGAGCTTATAACTAAATGTGTTAAAAAATCGTTTTTTTATACTTAGCGTTGTAATATTACTAAACTAGCCCACGCAACTTTAATCCAGCATTTTATAAAAAAAATCTTTTTCATTTTTGCACGAAGTGTAAAAAGTAGTAGGCAACAAGTTTAGGAAAGTGTTTCATTTAACTCCTACAGCTATTATGTCTAACCTCATATCATAGTTAGCCATATTGTTAATTAAAATTAACTTTTCTAAACTTGTTGCTTAATGTGCTATTTTGTGATCAAATAACTAAAAACCATACTTACCATAAAGCCAAACAACTTGCCCCAAGCTACTATCATCAAAACCGTCCAAAATAGAACGTCGGTAATCATAATCAGCCAAAACTCTTATTAATGGATTAAATCCGTCAAAACCAATGAAAAACCTTGATTCGTCAATTTCAACACTAAAACAGAAACAATCAACTTGATATAAATTAGCTTAAAATATGCTTACTCTATGTCACTAATTGTAGTATACGGAAAGTTAAAAATTTGAAGATTAGAATATCTTTGGACAAAATTGAGAGGAGTGCTTGGTGCAACACTCCATTCATTAACCTCTAACGTCTGCAACGGTGGAATTTGATATTCAGGAATCCCTAAATTATAACCAATGTGTTTTGATTTTAATGAAAATGTTTCAAAAACGTACCATCTTTGAGATGCAATAACGCATTCTGAATTGAAGATTGCAGACATTTTTTTAAATCTGGATCTGACCTTCTACATATCTCGAAATTTGCTAATAATCCAAACAATACATAATGTTTTAAAAATAAACGATAAAGATCAAGGAGAAGTAGATAATCTTTATACTTACGTAAGATGGACGAATCTGCAAGCGTGAATAAGAAAAATAGCAGGTGAAGTCTTGCCATATCGATTATGCACATTTCCGTAATTTACGAATGTTTATATAGGTACCGTCTGTAATTCATTTACATAGGAACTTTTAGGTAATGAAGATCAATGTAATAGTTTTTCACATAATTTGTATAATTTGTGAATTATTCATTTTTAGTAATTTACGTACAACAAATTTTTGTTCTATACTACGTTGTAAGTGTTTTACTTGATGGTGTCCTTAATTATGAATAATCTAAAACCAAAATATGTTACACGAAAAAAGTATTGCAACACAAGTGAGTATACCGGGTAGGCCTTTGAAAACTTACTATGGCGATATTTTTTAAATAAAAATACCGTTTCTATAACAACCGGAGGGAATACAAACGACGTACTCTTCAAGCCCCTTAAGCTTCCCGTATGACTTTAAAAAAGTAGGGACTACTCTTAAATAGCACATTTTTTCAGCACCTCATGCTAAAAAAAATAATTTAAATTATTGAAAATCAAAGGGACTTAGAAGAGAATTTTCAATAGGATGGAGCCCCTTTTCATTATGCTATTAATACGAGACAGTGGCTGGATAGATTTTATCCGCGACCGTGGATTGGTAGGAGGGGTCCAAGTGAGTGGTCACCAAGCTCACCCGACCTTATTCCAATGGACTTCTTTCTGTGGTGTTACATTGAATTTTTAGTGTATAAAACTCAACCAGCTTCCTTGGATGAATTTCGCCAGAGGATAATAGTAACGTGTCAGAACACTCTAAGAAACATTTTCCATAACGTTAGACAAGACTTTGAAAGTCGTTTGTATTTTTGTGTAGAACAAAACGGCCGTCATTTCGAACAATTATTGTAATTATTTTCTGTTGTGTACTTCTTTTTCTTCCAATAAAAGTTTTCTTGAATTTAAAGTAGTATTAGATTCTACCAATTTTTTTCTTAAGACCATTAGCATTTTGAAGAAGCTTTCCATAGGGATGCCCCAAGTGGGGCATTGCTATTTAAGATGTTTAAGTCATTGTGGTTGAGTCTTAAGGGGTTTGAATTATCCTCAAATTTGAGGTTAGTTTTTCAGTTAACCCTACTTTTTCTATGATCAATGATTAGCATGCTTTAATAAGCATTTCAGAGAGGTATCACAAGTAGGGTATTGTGATTTAAGATTTTTAAGTCAGTATGGATGGGGCTTAAGGGGAGTGAGGGTAGTTTGAAAAGTCATTTGTCCCACCCGGTATAATCTAATAATCAACTTGCAAAGGTTGAATAGTGCAGATTATGGTAAAGCGTCACCCGTTTCAAACTCTACCCCCCTCTCCGACATCCCTTTTTACAATTCTTAGAAATCTCTGAGGCGAAAGAAATCGAAAACACCACTCTCATTAAAATCGGACCTTATGTTCCGTTCGAAGGCTCGTATTCCTGCATCAAAATATCTAATTCTAAGGTTGAAAAATGCCTTTTGACAACGTGATAAGTTTCTGTCCGATATATCTCCTTATCGTTGCATCGACTACATATTCTATACCTAATCTATATCTTGCTTGAGAACTAGTAATACGGATTGTAATACTACCACTACAACTATTACTATCTTTTTTGTCGCTCAGCAGATTGAACCACCACTCTTCGTAACAAACCGTTATCCAGGTTACACCAGGCTATATTCTTCACCAACGAAGGTGAGATGCATCTCCAGATGCGGTAATTTCGGAAGCACTACACATTTTCAATAAGAAAAATTGCAGTTTACCTCTGCCAAAGCAACAAGATTAGTTTCTATTAGTTTATAATGCTCGCGTTAGTAATTATACTCGAGTCAAACTATTTGATTCGTAAGTCAAACTTCCTCATGTATAGTAAAAATCCAGAAATCTGTACAAAAATTTTCAAATTAATTACTTTTAATTTATGCCTTTACAGAAAATGCACCTATGTAGTTAAAATAATTAAGTTTTACCCCTTCTTTCGTGGTCGAGAAGTCGGTTAAGATTTCAACGCAAGAACTCCCACCCGAATCTCGCTTCATCTTTGACCAATCCCATTCGACCGCGAAATTAGGTCAATATCCAACCACGTCAGACCGCGGACTATATAAGCAGAACCGCGACGTGAGATGTTTATGTTTTCGATGCGGAACTGAAGCAATCAACTGCCTATCTAACCGCTTCCGTTCCAAGGTCCCCTGCGACCTACTGAGCCTCTGAGATTATTATTACTATCACCTGCCAGTACCTCTGAGTAAGTTATAGTTTGTTTTTGCTAATAATCGGACCAGTTGGAAAGATTTCTTCTCTGCCTTTGGTAGATTATAAATCGATCTTCCCTGTAAATGCTTACACAACACTGACACTTCCTCGGAGCGTAGGCCCGCGGAAAACAACATCCCTTACACAAGTCCTCCTCTTTGTTTTTAGGAGTAGTCCTGAAAAGTACTGAGGTTTCCTACGAGAATTATCCCCTAAAGCGTAGGCCTTTAGATGTGGTTCTTGTACCTGTGCTTATTCAAAAGGCGTATGCTTGTTCGATCTAGCATTTCTTCTATCTTGCCCATGGAGCGTGTGGTCCGTTAAGTTAGATATCTTTTCCTAAAAATACCTTATTACACTAACACGACCGATTCACAGGCATAAGATCAGATTATATAATCATCCCAATCCCCGTTTCAGTCCGATTTGTTCTGTAGAACCACTAGAAATCCCGTCCTAAAATACTGACATTCAATTGTGTGTACCCGAATAATTAATGCCGTCCAACCACCGCTTCCAGAAAGAAAGTAAATTTTCTTTAAATATTATTTACTTTTCGAAAGAAAGATTAAAAACCTTTTAATTTTAGTAAACGTAAAAATAGAAAACTCCAACTAATTCTTTTAAAAAGAATATCTATTTAAATCCGATTTAATAGAGCACGTAAAAACTCTCGTGTATAAATTTTAATTATGAAATAGTCATATTTCTTAAACATTTTTAAACCAGCATCGTATATTTAAAGTTTACCTGTCCAGTTACTTCTATTGTATAAACTAACAACATACTTATGATGAACTAGGGACTAAATCAATGCAGTATTTGGTAAATAAACGTTTTAAAGCTAGAGAGCAGTGAAACTCACATCGTAGTGACCTGCTTATAGAATAATTGCCCCTTTTTAACCACTTATCGTTATCAAGCCATTGTGTAAAAGAATTTCTTTTATATTGAAAGAAATTATTATAAAACTACTTGTATTGAGATTCTTGAATGATTGACTTGCGGAAACAGATGTTATTTAATCTGATCGCACAAAGGAGTTGCACCTACAACCCAGCGAGCCGCCTTTTGCTTCCAGAGACACCTTATTTTATTTTCAAGTGTAATAGCCTTTTATGTTATATATTTTCTTGGTATTAGGTGTCAAATATTTTTAGATTAAGTTATATATTTTAGTATTCTTATAAATAGGAAATAAATCGTTGGTTATATGTGGATCTTGCAGTTGTCAATAATATAATAATCTCCCCAAAATATACCGACTTGAAAGCTACGCCAGGCACACAGCATATAATTGTTAAATAAATAATCCATTGTAAACCTCATAACTAGGAGCGTTACCAATTTGGTGCCCAACGTGGGGCTCGACAAATTCAGTTTTAAAAACTTGCCGAAATTGACAACTAGCAAGTAAGATCCTGACAAACTAATGAATTAGTAATCCTGTAACAGATCCAGCATCCAGTCCAGCAATAATATTTCCAGGTACCCGCAAATAAACACAACGAAAATGTCGCCTCCCGGAGAAGAAAGCGACATACGAGTCGGATGGATCTATAAATTAAAGAAAGAAGAAGCACGTAAATACCGCTTAGATACAGAAGGAAGCGCCGAAACCCTCCGAGCACGAGTGGTAAGATACCTAAGAACCGGAGAGGAACAAATTCCCGTCCCAGCGAAGCAACTATGACACCTTCAGGTCCATCTATATCCACCGGTAAGCTAGTCCACGAACCACCGATTACAAATATAAAGAGGGCAGGCATACGCGACAGAATTCACAAATGGGGAGTAAAATACGACGGCGTGAGCAACACGATATATTTCCTAGAGAGGGTACAAGAATTACAGACACTTCCTCGGAGCATAGGCCCGCGGAAAACAAAGATCCCTTACACAAATCCTCTTCTTTGCTTTTAGGAGTAGTCCTGAAAAGTACTGAGGTCTCCTACGAGAATTATCCCCTAAGGCTTTTGGAGGTGGTTCTTGTACCTGTGATTGTTCAATAGGCGTATGTCTGTTCTATCTAGCGCTAACACGACCGGCCCGCAGGCATAAGATCAGCTTATATAATCATCCCAATCCCCGTTTCCATCAGATTTGTTCTGTGGAACCACTAGAAATCCGTCCTAAAATACTGACATTCAACTGTCTGTATCACGAATAATTAATGTCGTCCAACCACGGCTTCCATAAAGAAAATAAATATCTACTTACCGAAGTAACGATTAAAAACCTTTCAATTTTAGTAAACGTAAAAATAGAAAGCTCCAACTAATTCTTTCAAAAAGAATCTCTATTTAAATCCGATTTAATAGATCACGTACATACTCTCGTGTATAAATTTTAATTAAGAAATTGTCATATTTCTTAAACATTTTTAAACCAGCACCTTTAAAGTTTACCTGTGCAGTTACTTCTATTGTATAAACAAACAACATATTTCTAATGAACTCTGAGATCAAACTAGGGAATAAATCAATGCAGTATTTGGTAAATAAACGTTTTAAAGCTAGAAAACAATGACACTCACGGCACAGTGACCTACTTATAGAATCATTGCCCCTTTTTAACCGCACATCGTTATCAAGCCATTGTGTACGAAATTCTGGGTGAAAGAATAAAACAAAATACCCTTCACATTTACGAGCGTTTGGATTTCTTTTATATCGAAAGAAATTGTCATAAAACTACTTGTATTGAGATTCTTGAATAACTGATTTGCAGAAACAGAAGTTATTTAATATCATCGCACAAAGGAGTTGCACCTGGATGAAATCGAGCAGCCTTTTGCAACCGGAGGAACCTAATTTTATTTTCAAGTGTAATAGTCTTTTATGTTTTATACATTTTTTAGTATTAAGTGTCAAATATTTTTGAATTAAGTTACATATTTTAGTACTATTATAAATAGGAGATAAATCATTGGTTTTGTGTGGATCTTGGAGTTGTCAATAATATAATAATCTCTCCAAAATATACAGACTTGAAAGCTATGCCGGACACAGAGCATATAGCTCTTAAATAAATAAACCATTGTAAATCCCATAACTAGGGGTGTTAGAGTATTATTGTTTGATTTACGTACCAACACTTTGAATTTAGCTTAAACCATTTTAAGATATTTTACTTACTTGGTAACCTGTAAAAATAGTAACCTGTACGTCATAAATGTAACCAATCCTTTTGGTGTTCGTGCTTATTTTACGATGCTAACTGATCTGACAATCGCTATCTGTGTATCTTGTAAAGGCGAATTCTTTACGTTGATTTATTATTACCGTTAAAGCTTATTTAAATTTTGACTTGTTGAAGATTTCTTTTTTTCGCTTTTGCAGAAACTATTAAGCCGCGTTTATTTCTTTATTTTTTAGGTTTAGATAAATATATAGAGTGCTATGCATATATTTTTTACTATTTCTATTTAAAATGGTACAGCGGAAACGAGGTCGCTTTATTTAAGTTAACCTAGAGCTCTCGGGATCTTACACTGTGCTTATAAACATCTGCGCATATAACCCAGCCTGCTATTTAGGTATAATTTATATTCATTTACGTCGATGTTCGACTGCTTTCTGCGGTCATAGTTTTATTTAGTTTAGTATTTCCTATAAATTTGGTTTTGCTTTAATTAATTGCTTTATTTTAATTTAATGCTTTATTGTTGAGACAGTGCCGCAAACTGATGTAAATATTTTTGTTAATTAATTTGCACTAAACTTCACGTATTACAGACTTTATTCAAACATTTTTAGGTTTCCCTTAAAAATTATTATTGAAAGCTTTTGAGTTTATATTCAGAATTTATTAATACCGAATAAACGAATTATTTCCTTGTATATTTTGTGTATGTATGTATTTAAATTTTATTTCAACTTTCCTTTATTTCTTCCTTTTTTGATTTTAGAGTTTACTTCAAGAAAATCTATGGCACAGCTTTAATTAAAAATCGGAAGTGTCTCCACTCAACATTTCCCGACTAGTTGACTACTTCTACTACTGGTACACCTACCCATAACCATATAACCCTGTAAACCTTGCCGGCAGTTCAGACCCCGAAGGCGCGATTACAGTTCCCGACGTACCAGTAAGAATGTCCTGTCATTATGTATATAATTGCCCTATTACCAGCATTCCAGACAACCGCCGTAATTACCGGTTTAATCATAAGAACCCCTACCTGTATATATATATATATATATATATATATATATATATATATATATATATATATATATATATATACGTACTAAGTGACACAGAAAGAAGATCACCCAGTAATAATGAATATTTTGTCAAATTTTGTTGGAATAAGTTTGTTTATGTTAAGATAAAAAACGATCAATTTTTTAGCCATATTACTCTAGCGGATTTTGCGTTAACCTCGTTCAAAAACATTTACGATTACGTAGCCTTAAAATCATTTGTAACTACAGTTGTCATTTAAGACGTGTAAAACACATTAAAAAAAACTTCTTTAATTAAATTACGTTGCCTCAAATGCGAAGACGCCAAAATTTTCAGCTGTTGAGCGAGTTTGATAGGGGGTCGAATTATGGGCTTTCGAGAGGCTGGTTTGTCTATGGAAGATATGGCCGATATAACGCAACAGAGTTTAAATATTGTCGTGCAAGGGTGAGAAGACGGCGTGGTGAAAGACAAGATCCCCAATTTTCTGTGGAAAGGCATGTGCACCACACAGTTGGAGTTATGGCATGGGGGGCTATTGCTATTAGAAGTAGGTCACATTTGGTATTCATTAGAGGTAACATGACCGCTGCGAGCTACATCCAGAAGATCGTAGAACCCCATATTATACCTTATGTTCACACCAACCCCAACAGCACATTCCAACAAGGCAACGTACGTCCTCATGTTGCTAGGGCTTCTTTGGATAATTTTGAGGCCAATCAAGTTGCTTTGTTGTCTTGGCCACCGTGATCTCCCGATCTTTACCTATCGAGCACGTCTGGGATATTATGGGAAGAATATTACTCAATTTACCCCACCCCCTACAAATTCTAGTGACTCTGCAGCATGGGTTACAGATAGCATGGGATGAGATACCTCAGGAGGAAATCGATCGCTTCATTAGAAGTATACCCAGACGTGTCAATGAGTGCATAAGACATCGTGGTGGCGCAACACATTATTAAGTTGTTTTTTTAAAGTTAACAGTTTAATTGTTACCAAATTTTGATCGTTTGTTCAAATAAATTGATTATTACCTGGGTGTTCTTTCTATGTTACTATAGTATATATATATATATATATATATATATATATATATAAAGAAAACCTGACCTGTATATAAAACCCCGGCTTCCAGTTATGATGTTATTCATAAGCCATGTAATAATTATTATCACCTGTTAATAATTCCAGTAAAATCCTGAGTTCAATGTATTGATTTGAAATAAGCAATTAATACCTACAGCTGATTATGTTTATGACACTCTAACATTCACACATAATCAGAAATGTAAATACCCCACTCACCTGGCTCAAGATCACCCACATGTAATTACACTTAGAGCACCTCTTCATTATTTAATTAACCGTTTTAGTAATGACAATTTTACACATTACTAAACAGCTGTGTAATTATCTGTTTTACAGAATTATCCATCGAGGGCGATCCTAATGCATATAGTTTAGCAGCCAGCGACGTCCTGTAGTATTCCAATACAAGGATCACCAGGATCGAATTATTAGTTTTCAATTTATTTATTTAAATATGTAGTTTAGTTTGTTTATTTTATTAATTCCTGTTTAGAGATGGTTTTATTTTAGAGTATTATAACCAAATAAATTTGTTATAACCGGCTACGACTATATATGATTCGTGCATGTAAATTTTACGGTTTTTGAAATAATTCGAATTTTATCCAAAAATTGCATTTACAGAAGTAGTGGTATAGGGCCGGTTCTAATCCACAGTGCACACGTTTCCCTATTCAAGGTCGACTCAATTAACCCGCCGTACATGTACGCGCTCCCCGAGGTCAAAGTTATATCGGTGCTGGTTCAAGGTCACTCGCGCGGGCAACATTTCTGGCTGTAAATTTCAAGTTCAAAATGATAAGATCAAAAAATAGAATTGCCAAGGTCATTATAAGGCAGTAACCATGCACGCGTTCCCCGCCTCAAGGTGAAGTTAGTTAATCCACCGTACAAGTACACCCTCCCCGCTTGAAGTTAAACATTTAAATCCAAAATAGGAATTTCAACGTTGTCAATTCTTAGTAATGTAGAATTTACAAAGATAATTGGTGGAAATAATGACAGGTAGTTGTCTATGCTAAAAAGTAGTGGATCTTGTATTGCCTTAGTCAAGGTAGATATCTAAAAATAGAGTTAGTTCGTGTATCATATTACAATTCTTAGAAATCTTTTGAATGTTAGTGGTTTCAAGGATGTCGATTTATAATAAAAGGCATGCCCGGGGACGATTCAGTTTAGCAGAAATGGCGGAAGGATAAGTACGCACGCCACGAAGTAAAGAAAAAGCAAAAGTATAGGCGAGAAAAAGAGTAGGCTTGATGGACTACTAAATAAAATAAAAGAATTAAAACTAGATTTAGAGTTGTATGACATGATTAGAAAAATGGATCAGCTTCTAGTTAGCAAGGCAAAATTATAAAGCATGCATATTTAGTGCGGGCAGAGAATGTAATTGTGTGTGTTTAGAGGAAAATGTGAACTATAAATGAAGTGTTAATATAAATAATTAATTAGAAAGTTTGGGGATGGGTGAATTAAAGTAGATTTCTAGTTGTTCGCATCAGAATGATGAAGCAGTGTTACGTGCGAAATTTAGTAAAAAGGTAGTGTAATATAAATGTAAAGAAAAATGTTCAACTAAAAGTAAAATGTAAAAATGCTTTCAAAAATAAGTAACATGTTTTATGTATGTATATGTAAAAATGATTAAAAGCTTCTAATTTTCAAATGCACTGTCCATAGAGTTATTTACTAGCGTAAAATGAATGTTAAGGAATTACATGCAATTGTGTAATATGTATAGCATAAATTGTCGGTAATGGTATGCACTGAAAAAATGTGTGATTAAGTTTAAAGAATGGGAAAAGACGTACGTCCAAATAGCGAATGTGGACGTTCGTTATCGGGGGGTTCAGGAGGGTTGAGAAAGTGAGAAAGTCCTAAAACTGACGCTCCTGAGTTAAATGAATTTGACCCTATTTCTCAATTAAAATAAAAATTTTTGAAAATATGATTTCGTTTTACAGGTGACACTTTATCTTTGCGTGTACTATTTTACCAAAAATGTTAAAACTGGTCTACTAAACTGACATTCAAATTTTAATTATGTTTTCAAAAATCCATTGGAAACAGGACAAATTTCCGAATGTAAATGCACAAGTACGTGCATACTTTAATTAAACTTCACAATTCGAAGCATAATGAGAGATAATTTTCTCTTTTACTCAAGTGTCAAAAGTCTATTTATAGCACTCGCTTAATGAAAGTCCGCATTGTTAAGCACCAAACTATAATTCTTATGTTGCTAAATTAAAAGTAAATCATGTAAAGTTGGCCAAAAGTTTCAATTTATATAATGCATGTAAGTTCTTTAGTATAACAGCCAAAACTGTAGGTTTTACTTCAAACGCTAATTCAGCATTTCCTCGTACAATTTTATCTCAAACAATATGTATGAACTTTATATTTCTTGTAGGAAAGAATATTTTACTTAAATCATATTATTATTAAATGGGCAAAGTTGTAATAAAATCAGTTCGTTTATATTAATGTACTAAATGCAACATGCAGAAAATCGTTTTATTCATCAGTTTCAGTTGCCAATATAGCATTATTATTAATTTTATTAATAAAATTAGTAATAACTTTTAATAACATATTTACTTTTGATCTTATTCGTTCATAACAAAAACTAATAAATAATACAGTTGTGTTTTTTTAAGTGTTTTATTTTATTTTATTTTACTATTCCTACGACTATATAAGTTACATGTTATAAAACAGTATTGCCTTTATTGATCCATGATCTTTAATCCAATTCCCACCACTTTACGAATAACTCATAATTCTTGAAGCGAAGCACTTTTCCGCCAGGTACACATCAGGACCTTTGTTTTCTGTAATTCGTGTTCATAAGGCCCCCCCCCCTCTCGGTACAGGTGTTTCTTTCATGTCTTCCAACATGTATGTGGTGGGGTTACTAATGCAAACTTTCACAACCTTAAATAGTTCACTATACTAATTGGGTGTGTATCCTTTGGCGAAAATATTTTAAAATTTACTGATTCGTACTGTCACCCACACAATATCGATTCATATCGAATGTTTTTATGTTAGTGTAAGCCTCTAGATTTGTATGATTACCGACATCTTTGGGCTTCATTCCGATAGTTCTATGCTTACGATTGTTATAATCGATAGTTACGGTAACAATTGTATCAATCCATTTGTATTTACCTTGTAGGCTAAACGATTTATATATAGCACTCTTAATTGTTCTGATAACACTTTCCGCAACTGCAGCCTTCTTTGTGCTAGAGGTGGAGTAATGATTGACTCCATAACGCTGCATTCGTTTAGTAAAATGCTCATTGTGGAATTATTTTCCTGGATCTGTCTGCAAATTGGTAGGTTTCCGGCCTTTTTTGAAGATTGTTTGCATGGCCTTGGTAATTTTCTTGACCTGTTTTCGTGTTTAATCCTTTTGGCCACAGGTATTTCGAAGAACAGTCGATAACCGCTAATGTATACTTATAGCCGTTATTTTATTTGACATATATGTTAAATTCAGCCAAATCCGTTTGACTAAGGTCATCAAAAACTTTAATTATTATTCGCCTTCGTTTAAAATTTTCCTTACAGGTGCGGGCAATTCGTTGTAATTTAGACATGGCCATAATTTATCTACAATTCCATTAATTTTATAGTTTTTGCTACAACACTAGATAAGCGTTAGGGTTTCCTTTGAAAGCTTTCTGAACTGCTTGTCGACAAAAATCAAGGCATCCTTTACTTATAGCATCACCATCTTGTTCCGGGCCCGCCAATTGTGTCAAACGGTTTCCATCCAAATTGAACCTTGTTGATAAATAGTATTGCTTAGTGATGACATCTTGGGGATCTATGGGATTGGCAACATTGCTGTCTCTTGTTCTGGATATCAAATTGATTGTCATCAATCAGTTTAAACTGAGGGGTTAATTGCTTGAATTGCTACTGGGCATGTTAACGTCCAAATTTTTCAAGAGGCATTTTAGTTATGATATCTCGAGATCAATGCATCCTCATGTGTACTGTTTAAAAAACGGCTGTTTGGTTTTTCAATGTATCCGTACTCACATAGTTCTTCCACAGTTGACATTATGTCATTTACGACACCTGGGTTTCCCGCCAATACCTCTAGATCACGCATTAGTTCATGTACATCATTCTAATATTTATATTAAATCGGCCTGATTATTAGTTCCTTAAAAAACATAGCTCCACCTCATTTAGTTGTGGGTGATGATAGCAAGGGTTTGATTATTTGTGTATAATTTTTGTCTGCATCTTCCTCGAATTTGTTCATTTACATCATCCCATAGCTTCTAAGATACTTCCGTAATTCTTTCTATCGTTTGAATTTACTAGATTTAAGTTGGGTTCTTTCTTGATAATCACATCATGTAAACCTGTAGTCTCTTTATACGTGACACCATTAATAATCATACCGTTACCTTTAATTGTAACGGGAGTATTACCAATTGTCCATTTGTCTGTTTTGGTATCATAGAGGACTCCATAAATGTGATCAATAGCACGTTCAGGATCCGTCATAGTACATTCAATGTATATACGCGGTAATTCATGGTACTGCTCCAGAAATTGCTCTGAGATGGGTTTATTATGAGCAGTAAAATCATCTGCGATACTAAGAGGTTCCTCTTTTTCTTCTTCATGATTAATCTCTCCTACACCAGATATTCCTAAGAAAGACGGTGTACGAATACCTGGAGGAGAATTTCGTTGAAAAAACGAAAGCTGAGCTAGTGGTTTAGTAGCACCTACTGACTGTGAAGTGAAGCCTTTCTTGGAAATATGTGTAGGAGTGGATTTTTGGGTTTAACGTCAATGGGCTCCTTTTTCGGTGTGTTTTCATCTGGATCGATTTTATTTGGTATTTCAGTTAGGCGTTCTATTAGGGGTTTATAAGTACTTTCAAATGTTCTACCATTATCAATGCGGGCAATTTTAATACTGTTCTACTTCTGCTGTATTATTTCACAAGCCTTACTAACCATTGTAGCAAAAAAACGGATTCACTGAACATATACCGGTTTACCGTGAACAGATAGATGTTAATAACTAAACGGATAAATAACTACTAAACTACTGAAAGTAGCATAAGGTATTATATATTCATCAAACCTTTTCCTATAGCAACCATTATTAACTTCAGTATCCTTGTTTATGACCGTGAAACTAAACGGGTCTATTCAGCACCTTGAACACATGTCCCAAAACAATTTCATGCTTGTGGTGGGACTTATGTGATCCTCATACACGTGTTTTAGGTTTAATACATCTTGCTCAAATAATATAATTAGATTCGCATTATCACGAATTAATTGCTTTAGAATTTTAGTGTAAGTTTCACCCAAATAGAAACGGTCAATATCGTTATGTCTACCCATAAAAAATATGCCCTTATGTTATTATGCTTTTCACAAGCGATATCATCGAAAATAAAAATAGAGTTCGATTTGGACAATTAGGCTAAATCACATCTTGATTATCACTGCAGGTAAAGTAACCTAGTAGTAGTAGTATAGCTATAGGGATCCTGGGTCACTTTTCTACTATACTTTTTCTACGAGTGTTTCTGCTCAAGGTCATCACATTGCCTACGTCCAAGTACACGGTTTATCAAGGTCATCATCTTCAAGGTCACCTCGGCCACGTGGTAGGTGTGTAACCCCGCCTCTTCAAGGTCATGCTTGCACGAGTCCTTCAAGGTCAGTAGAAAAGTCACTAGAAAAGTTACTAGATTGTTGATTGTCCTGAAGGTCATTGCCCTCGGTCTCAAGCAAGTCTATGCATGTTTCAAGGCCACGCCCTATTCTGAGAAATCAAGAACAAAGGGGGCCCATTGTTTAAAGTCTACGCTTTCAAGGCCACATGAGAGAACAAAGACGATCTATTGTTTTGGCTGAGTCATAGCTTCTGAAATTCTAGGAAATCAAGAACAAAGACGATGCATTGTTCAAGCCGACGGTTCAAAGTCTATGCTTTCAAGGCCACATAAAGAACAAAGACTATCTATTGTTCCGTTATTCTAAAAATAGATTGTTATCTCAATTCTAGGAAATCAATAACAAAGGCGATGCATTGTCGACGGTTCAAAGTCTATTCTTACAAGGTCACATGAGAAATGAACAAAGACGATCCATTGTTCAGTTAGAAATAGATTGTTATCTCAATTCTAGGAAAGCAAGAACAAAGACGATGCATTGTCAACGCTTCAAAGTCTATGTTTACAAGGCCACATGAGAGAACAAAGACGATTCATTGTTTTGTAGGTTATCGTACACATCAGCTGTATCCTCAAAGTCATTTCCCTCAGTCTCAAGCAAGTCTATGCATGTTTCAAAGCCACGCCTCCCAGTGCCCTCAAGTGGTCTAAACAGGTGGCCGTTCCCCTAAACAGGTAGCCGTTTCCTAAAAACAGGTAGCCGTTTCCTATAAACAGGTAGTCGTTTCCTAAAACAGGGGGTCCGTTTCCCAAAACAGATAGCTGTTTCGCAACCGTTTCCCCCATACGAGAATGCGATCTATTGTTCAGGTCGAGTTAATACATCTCAATTCTAGGAAATCAAGAACAAAGACGATGCATTGTTCAAGCCGACGGTTCAAAGTCTATGCTTACAATTTTCAAGGCTACATGAGAGAACAAAGACGATTCATTATTCTGGTTGAGTTATAAAAAATAGATTGTTATCTAAATACATCTCAATTCTAGGAAATCAAGAACAAAGGCGGTACATTGTCAACGCTTCAAAGTCTATGTTTATCATTTTCAGGGCCACATGAGAGAACAAAGACGATTCATCGTTCTGGTTGATTTATAAAAAAAAAATAGATTGTTATCTAAATACACTTCGATTCTGAGAAATCAAGAATAAAGGCGATCCATTGCCAACGCTTCAAAGTCTATGCTTACAATTTTCTAGGTCACACGAGAGAACAAAGACGATCTATTGTTCAGGTTGAGATATAAAAATAGATTGTTATCTACATCTCAATTCTGAGAAAAATCAAGAACAAAGAGGGCTCATTGTCAACGGTTCAAAGTCTATGCTTACAATTTTCAAGGCCACATGAGGGAACAAGGACGATCTATTGTTATGGATGAGTCATAGCTTCTAAAATTCTGAGAACTCAAGAACAAAGACGATGCATTGTCGACGGTTCAAAGTCTATGCTTACAATTTTCAAGGTCACACCTTTGAGAAATGAACCAACACGATCCATTGTTCTGGTTGATTTATAAAAATAGATTCTAAATACATCTCTTTCAAGAACAAAGGTGATCCATTGTCAACGCTTCAAAGTCTATGCTTACAATTTTCAAGGTGAGAGAACAAAGACGATTCATTGTTGAGTCGTAGCTTATGAAATTCCGAGAACAAAGACGATGCATTGTTCAGACTGATTAGGTCATCTAACAAGTAAAACGTTTTTTATAAGACTACCACAATATACAGATAAAAATTGATTTAAGTAAATACACATATTATGGGAAGTTTGATGTACTTAACATACCTTTGCTGGATCATATAACATTCCTACAACCATATGTAAACATGCTCATTTCGTAGTGTTTAGTCGTAGTGCGGTTGTGGACAAGTAAAGTCATGAAAAAAGCAATAAAATCGCTCCTGGATACTTCATGTAATAACAATATGAATAATAATTTAACATTTTGTTGTTCATGCTGTCAAAATAGTGATGGTAGTAGTAGTAGCAAAAATGAAGAGAAACAAGATGAAGGTTATTCCGACTGGTCATCATCATTTCAACATAGGGCTGAGGCAGCTAATGAATACTTAATTGATTGTGCTTCCTATAAACTATCGAACGATACGCATATTGAAATTGGATACAGTACACACCTTAATCTTGCACCAGTAGTGCGTATGAGATGTGGCAACAGCGTGATATTAGACGTGAAGGAATGGAATGAACTTCTAAGATGGTATTCATACGTAGAAATACAATTTCTTCGATCCCAAGAAATTGAAAGCCAAATTGATTGGTCACATGTAAACGAGGAGGATATAATACATGAGCAAGATTACGAATCTCTATCTAGTAATCTCGGTATTTATTACAATTGGGAATTGCTTAAAGGATATGAGAGAATTTTGAAAACGGTTATGATACAAAACTACAACTGTTGTTCGTGTACATTCAATGCCCATAACATAGAGGAACTATTCGATTTGAAGGATATAATAAGCTATAGATTGGAATTTCTTGAATCTTACAATCTGGTGTGTTTCTATGAAGAAATTCATACGACAAGTGGTTGACTACCGTCGTTTTCGTGAGAAGGAATTCGGTGATGATGACATTTATAAAGACATTGATGATGTTATAAATGCCAAGTATAATATTAATTCACATAACACTGTATGTTTAATGGAAATATTGTACTATCGCCCTGCTTATCTAATGTACAGCATTTACTAAAAATAAAGTTTTTATACGATTTTAGGTATAAATACCCTACCCTATCCCCCAAGGTGAACAATGATAGGTAAGAAGCGGAAGAGTGCAGGTGGTTCAGTGAATACGCTAATCAATAAACTACCGGTGGAATTGCATTTACCCGGTTACCAGTATTGTGGTCCTGGTACAAAATTAGAGAAACGACTAGCACGCGGCGACCCTGGTATTAATCAATTAGATGCGCAGTGCAAACTGCATGATATCAGTTATAGAGACTACCAAGATTTAGAAAGTCGACATAGAGCAGACAAAATTTTAGAAGAAAAAGCTTGGGAACGCTTTAAATCAGCAGACGCAACATTAGGTGAACGAGCTGCAGCTTTAGCAGTCGGTACCACCATGAAGGCAAAGAGAAAATTTGGGATGGGGTTTAAACGTCGGTCCAAGAAGAAGAAGAATGGTGAAAGTTTATTGCATATACGGGAAACAATAGCTAAAGAAATGAAGGCTAACGGAGATTTCACCGACACAATAAAGTCAGTACTGTCAACGGTAAAACGTGTAGTAAAAAGGTTGGGGGGAAAGAAAAACATTAAAGTTCCTAGAGTAATTCCCTTACCTAAACAAGGAGGTGTTTTGCCATTTCTTATTCCGTTATTCGCAGGATTATCAGCAATCGGTGCTTTAGCTGGCGGTGCATCGGGAATTGCCAAAGCAGGCAATGATGCAAAAAATGCCAAAAAATTGCAAGAGGAGACATCGCGCCATAATCGTATGATGGAATCGATCGCTGGTGGCGCATTCTATCTAAAACCATACAAATCTGGTGGTGCATTATACTTAAAACCGTTTCCAAAAAACTGAGTAGATTACCCGAAAGAGCGTTAACAGATATTGATTTAAAGAAATACACAAAAGGTGTACCATACTTTAGGGGTATTTTTATGAGAGATAGCCTGCCTAAATTACCACAATGAATCTGGAATCATCAACTTAGATAGTCAGAGTGGACCGGGTACACATTGGGTTTGCTACAAAAAGCGTGGTGAAAAGGTATGGTATTACGATAGTTTCGGTAATCTTCGACCACCAGTTGAAGCGATTAACTACTTTCGGGGATGTAAAATTTATTATAATTACAATCAAGATCAGGAATTTAATAGCATTATTTGCGGCCACCTATGCCTACAATTTCTATATAAATAATCGACATAACCTTTAATTTTCTCAGTTATGTCAATAACATTCAGTTTAGAAGGTGTTGGTAACATAGCTAGCTACAACTTCTACCCACCGATAGAGCTAGATTTGGAGAAGAAATACGTTGTTGGATTGGTGGGATTTTACGGGTGCAACAGCATTAGAAACATTTATACAGGCAACGATAGATTTTATTTTAGAACAAATTCATCTCATGTGCGAGTAATTAATATTCCACACGGTGCCTATGAGTTAGATGAAATTAGTGCTTACTTGAAATCAAAGATAACCACAGAAAAAATTTTCATTAGGGCAAACAGCAATACGCTTAAGTGTGAGATAAACAGTTCATTTGAGATCGATTTTACTAAAGAGAGTAGCATTGGCCGCATGCTCGGGTTTGAGCCTAGAATACTAAAAGCGAATGTTCTCCACACATCTGCGTTAGACATCCAAATAATTAAACACACTAATCTGCATGTGGAGTGCAACATTATAAAGGGATCTTATCGAAACGGTAAACCTGCAAAGGTAATATACGAAATTGACGTTTCCGTACCCTCGGGCTATCGTTTGGATAAAGTTCCAAGCAACACTCAATATTTAGAAATAAACACAGACATAATCAGTAATATAACTATCAAATTGACAAATCAAAAGGGTGAGTTAATAGACTTTGGTGAAAGTGTACCATTCACGGTACGCTTAGAACTAAAAGAACATGGGTCTGCGAATTAATCACAGGACAATTCCATACAAAAGACCCAATCAACCCTCATTGCAGTTAACATCTGCAGAGAAATACTTTTTAACATCAATTGGATTGAAAGTTCTGAGTGAGCAAACCATTAAACGTGTTTCAAAGCGTACATTTTAATAGAATTAATGTATCTCTAAGAAATGTTAAATTTGTTGAATGAAGTTCATTTGTTTAATTTCTATCTCTTTTACACAATGATATGTCCCGCTTACACACGTGAAGCTGAATGCATTTATCTAAAATATGTAATGTTTTATTGAACAATGGGCTTTCTTTGTTAATAATAGCATTTGCATTCTTAAAAAAAATTTGTAGGCATGTGTAAAAAAAAATTCAAGCTGATAAAGACTTTCTTTGTATAAAACACACAATGCATCTGCATTCTTAAAAATAATTTTTAATAACTTTAAAACTTACCAAAACAACATTGCATGATTAGTAATATAATAATTAATGAAAATGTGTTATGAGGAAAAAAGTTTCGCTATAAATAACAATAGGTTTGCATTGATAAGTGTGCTAATGTGAACAAGGGATTTTCTTTGTATAGCAATGAAAGCATTTATAGTGCCTTCTTAAAATATATGAAGTAAACAAACTGTAAAAGGCGTAATTAATAACAATTAATTTATAGGTTTGAAAAGAAATTCATATAAAAGACATCATCCCTTTAGTAAGTCTTTAATTACTCATCAACCCTCATTGCATCTACACAATGACCGAATCATTAAACATCTTTCAAAACGTACATTTTGATGATGCTATAATTAAATCAGTTATTCATACCTATCTTCCGTATGGTTCTTCTAAGTATGGACCTTCCGAAGAAATACGCATTTTAATTCAAAGTCAGGATCTAATTACAGCTACTTATGATAGTTTTCTGTACATAGAAGGTAAGCTGAAGAAAGAAGATGAAGGAAAATCATGCATCTTAACCAATAATTTCCCCAACTTCCTTTTCGAAGAGATTCGTTATGAGTTAGGCGGTCAAAGAGTGGACGTTTGCCGAAATCCAGGCATAACATCTACACTTAAAGGATATATTTCTTACACGACAAGCAAGAGCAAAGCATTAAGCCATTTGGGGTGGTCACCAAAGAATGAGGAACCATTACAAGTAGAATTCGATGAGGGAAATGGCGAAAAATCCTTTACAGTATGCATACCATTGAACCACATATTTGGAATAATGGAGGATTATCGTCAAGTGATCGTGAATATGCGTCAAGAGTTGATTTTAATTCGATCTAGAAGCGATACAAACTGCTACTATGGTGACGTTGATGCGGAAATAACCCTAAATAAAATTCAATGGAAAGTACCACACTTAACCCTTAGTGATGCCGCGAAACTGGACTTGTTTGAAGGAATAAATAAGAATTCTATTATTACTGTTCCATTTCGTCAATGGGAGTTATATGAATTACCTGCTTTAAAACAAGCAACCTCTGATATATGGCCCATAAAAACGTCAACGCAACTGGAAAAACCGCGCTGGATAATTGTTGCATTCCAACAGGGTAAAAGGTACACAAAGTCTGCAAGAGCCGGAAATTTTGATCACATTAACATCAGGAACCTTAAAGTACATCTGAATTCCGAGTATTATCCCTATGAAGCAATGCATTTGAACTTCAGTGCTAACCAATACATACCTGCCTATCGCAATTTTTTGAACTTCCGATGTGACTACTACGATGAAGATAATACAGATGCGTTATTCAACTACACCGAATTCAAGTCATGTCCAGTATTTGTAATGGACTGTTCTAAACAGAATGAATCCTTAAAAAACTCAACAGTAGACATCAAATTGGAAATGGAATCTCTAACACCTTTCGATAATGGAATCGTTGCCTATGGTCTTATTCTCCACGATGCTATTGTGCAGTACAACCCACTCACCGGAGAAGTGAAAAAATTATAATCTGTATTATATAAATAAAAAATGTTATTATTCGTTTAGTTTCATTTCATCCCTCAAAGATGAAAGTAGTTGCGCAGAAACAAAAACTTCCAATTCAAAATCATGACTTTGACGAAAAGTCTGGTACTTCAAAACATGGCGATTTACTTCCTAATAGTATACGTGGCATTATATGTGGCCCCTCCAACTGCGGAAAAACAAACGCAATGATTATTTTGCTTACTGAGAAAAACGGTTTGAAATTTAAACATGTATACGTATACTCCAAGTCATTAAATCAAAGCAAGTACAAACTTTTACAAGAAATCCTACTTCCGATAAGGGATATAGGTTACTTTACGTTCAGCGATAATCAAGATGTGATTGAACCGAATTGTGCAAAAGCAAATTCTACCTTTATCTTTGATGATATCGCCTGTGAAAATCAAAATAACATAAGGGCATATTTTTCTATGGGTAGACGTAACGATATTGATTGTTTCTATTTGGGTCAAACTTACAGTAAAATTCCAAAGCAATTAATTCGTGACAATGCGAATCTAATTATATTATTTGAGCAAGATGAATTAAACCTAAAACATGTGTATGAGGATCATATAAGCCCCACCATAAGCATGACATTGTTTCGAGATATGTGTTCAAAGTGCTGGATAGATCCGTTTGGGTTCATAGTCATAAATAAGGATGCTGAAGTCAATAATGGTCGCTATAGGAAAAGGTTTGATGAATATATAATACCTTAGCCTGATTTCAGTGGTTTAGTAGTTACACATCCGTTTAGGTATTAACAGCCATTTTGCTACAATGGATAATAAGGAGATGATATTAAAGCGAAAAATTATTCAGGCTCGTGAAATAATACAGCAGAAATACAACAGTCTTAAAACTACCCGTATTGATAATGAAAGAACGTTTGAAAGTACTTATAAACCTCTAATAGAACCCCTAACTGAAATAGCGAATAAAATGCATCCTGATAAGAAAACAAAGGAGTCCGTTAAACCCAAAAACTCGCCTTTGTTCATATTTCGCAGAAAACATGCTACTACTAGCCCGCTAGCACACTCATTAGCAACGAAGACAAGCCCCCTAGCTCAACTTCCGCTGTTTCAAATAAATCCCCCTCCTCGTAGACCACCTTTCCTAGAAACATCTGTCGTAGGAGAGATTACTGCCGAGGAAGAAGAACCTCTTAGTATCACAGATGATTCCTGCAATGAACCCATCTCTGAAGAATTTCTCGAGCAGTACCACGAATTACCTCGTATATATGTTGAACGTATTATGAGGGATCTTGAAGGTGCTATTGATCACACTTATGGAGTCCACTACGACGCCAAAACAGACAAATGGGCAATTGGTAATACCCCATCACAATTAAAGGAAAGGATATGATCATTAATGGTGTCACGTACAAAGGGACTCCAGGTTTATATGATCTGCTTATTATGAATGAACCCGATTTAAATCTAGTAAATTCAAAGGATAGAAAGAATTATAAACGTATTTTAGCAGCTACGAATGTTGCAAGGCGAGATTATGATGTAAGTGGACAGATTCGAGGAAGCCGCAGCAAAAAGTATACACAAATAATTAAACCCTTGCTGTCATCACCTTCAACTCAGGGAGGTGGAGCTATGTTTTTTAAGGAATTAACAAACAGGCCGATTGAATATAAGTATTGGAATGACGTACATGAACTAATTCGTGATCTAGAAGTATTGTGGGCAGAAAAATTGGCTGGAAACACCGCTGTCGTAAACGATATAATATCAATTGTAGAGGAATTGTATGAAGATGGATACATTGAAAGACCAAACACTAGTTTTCTGAACAATATAAATCAGACTGCATTGATGTCGACATATCATAACCAAAATGCCTCATGATAAATTTGGACGGTCACATGCCCAGCATCAATTTAAGAAATTAACCCCCCAGTTTCAACTTATTGATGATAATCAATTCGATATCGAGAATAAGAGACTCAGCAATGTTGACAACCCCATGGATCCTCAAGATGTCATCACCAAGCAATACTATTTATCGACAAGGTTGAATTTGGATGGAAACCGTTTGACCCAGTTGGCGGATCCGGAAGAAGATGGTGATGCTATAAGTAAAGGATACCTTGATTTTTGTCTGCAAGCAATTCAGAAAGCTGTTAAAGGGAACTTTAACGCTTATCTAGTGTTGGAGGAAAAACTATATCAACTTAAAGAAATTGTGGATCATGTCCAAATTACAACTCGTCAATGAATTGCACAAACCCGCAAGAAAAAATTTTAAACGGAGGCGCACAATAATTAAGGGATATGATGACCTCTGGCAAGCAGATTTGGCCGAATTTAACACATATGCCAAACAAAATAAGGGCTACAAGTATATTTTAGTAGTTATTGACTGCTTTTCTAAATACTTGTGGACCAAAGGATTAAAAACAAAAACGGGCTTGGAAGTTGCCAAGGCCATGCAGGCAATCTTCAAAACGGGTCGGAAACCTTCCAATTTGCAGACAGATGCAGGAAAAGAATTCTACAATGACCATTTCACTAAACTAATGCAGCGTTATGGAGTCAACCATTACTCCACCTATAGTACAAAGAAGGCAGCAATTGCGGAACGAGTGATCAGGACCGTTAAGTCTGCCCTATACAAGTCATTCAGCCTACAGGGTAAATATAAATGGATTGATACAATTGACACCGTAACGATGGATTATAACAATCGTAAGCATAGAACTACAGGAATGAAGCCCAAAGATGTCGGTGATCATACAAAGCTAGATGTTTACACTCACATAAAAATAGTTGATAGGAATCGTTATTGTGTGGGTGACATAGTACGAATCAGTAAGTTTAAAAGTATTTTCGCTAAAGGATACACCCCCAATTGGTGAAGTGAACTATTCAAGATTGTGAAAGTTTGCATTACTAACCCAACCACCTACATGTTGGAGGACATGAAAGGATCACCTGTGCTGGGAGGCTTTTATGAACATGAATTACAGAAAACAAAGTATCCGGATGTGTACCTTGTGGAAAAAGTGCTTCGCTCCAAGAATAACAAGTTATTCGTAAAGTGGTGGGGATTGGATGAAAGATCATGGATCAATAAAGACGATTTAGTTTTATAATATAGCTGTAGGGATTGTAACTTTTAGATGAATTAAAACCACATAAAACAATTATAATGGTATTTATTTAAATATTACATCATCTTATATAGTAAACCCAAAGTATTTCTATAATCGTTTAAATTACTAGACGGCCATATCCCCGAATCTGGTCCACATCTCCATCCCAAGCAGGAATCACCTTTCTCAATGTTTTCCAAAATCCAGCGGTAAATTTTGTGGTGTTCCTCATTTTCCCACGGTTGAAACTTATATGTAATGTTTTGTTCTAATAATACTTCAATTAAAATAGCAAGGCACTTGTAATTAGCATAATATGCTGCTGTCTCGATACATTCACTTATAGAAAGTGTCTTTATAAACAATATTTTGTACGCTAGCATTTGTACACAATGAATCACCCCATAATAACTTGTATATGTACATTTTAAGGGGTATGTCATCAAGTAAATTCATGTCATCTAAAATCCTATCTACATCATTAGAGGTTAACGAACCTTTATCGGTACACAAGTTCGTAAAACGTTTAATGGTATTGTCTAAGCTAATTTTTCTATCAAATAATGTCTTAATAATTACTTCCGTTGCACACTTTGAGTTTATAGCACACCAGTTAAAACACTCATCGGGAATAACAATATTTTGCAATATATTCAATATAAATGTATAGTTTTCAGGAGAGGTCAAAGAACGCTTCAGGTACTTTTTGTAGATTTGATCACTACTGCACTGCAGATCTTCCTGCAAGCTGTGTTGAAGACTGCTCATTGTTTACTGAAAGTTGTACCCCCAGGGTCTAGTATCAGTGCAATCAAAATTTACTAAGCGTTTATCATCATAAGGATTGAGTATGACTTTATTTTGTTTAATGGTAAACACATCATGTTTCTTTGATCTTACGAGGTGTTGATAGCGCCTTATTACGCCACCATCAAATAAAACCTGTTTATAATCATTAATCGTGATCTGCCTCACGCTTGCGCGGGTAGAACCCTTTGATTCTTTTACAACCTTTTCATCAACCGCGTAAGCATACATTTTTGCGCAAAGTCCTACAAATTCAACCATAATTTTGCCATGATTTTCATCTTTCATTAAGCCGGGGACCTTTTTATTTACTAATGGGAGTCCAAAGATGTTGTCGGGACTATAATCAGATGTATCGAATTTATCAATGTCCTCTTTAATACATTCATAGATATCGGGAACCGAAAAGGCGTATATGAGACTATCCGTATCCGTGTACAAGAGCTTAGCACTATTATGGAACTTGGGTAGCGTGTAACCGTAATGAAAATTATATAAAAAAGTTTTTGAAACGTCTAAAACACTGAATCCTGCGTATATAGGTTTATTGAAATATACTTCAAGCTTATTCATTTGAATGATAAGCATATCATTGTCAAATATTGTACAACTATGAAATTTGGTCTTGATATATAATTACGAGCACCATAGCGACCCTCCCATTTCGTTACTAGCCGTATGTCTTTATGCTTACGTACATTTTCCATCAGCTTCCCGAAAACACTATTAATCATTAATTTATAGAAATTTTTATCGAATTCATTTTGAGATTGCTGACGCATGGCTGTATTTAAATCTATATATTTTTTTAACCACGGGGACTGTTTAAAACGTAATATACGGTGTACTTTTACCAACTTCAATCCATATTTTAAATATACTTTTAAATTTCTGTAATGAATTACATAATTACGTTTTGGATACAAGGTAAGCAGTAATTTTTTCATTTTTGAATCGTGTGTGGGTGGAACCATATGTTCGGGTGCCAGCGGTAGATCACTGTGACTCATGTAATTCTATAGGATAGTCTAAATCACACTCGACTATATAACCAATTTCCGAATCATCAGGATGGTTTATTAAATCTAAACTTTCAAAATTAGCTTCATCAACAAAAGAAAAATCGCCAAATGGTAGAAATTCTGACATGGCGGCTCCATATAAATTATTCACGTCGTAGTACATTAAATACACACTTTCAGAGGTAGGATCAAATTTTTCCCCCATGTACTTATTGTTAGCTTTAGCATACCGATTTGAACATTGAGCTACACCACCTCTAATACCTCTTTCAATAAACATTAACATATCAATGTCTGTAAATAATTCTAACTTTACTTGTGTAATTTTAAGCACAGCATCGAATGCTAAACCGGGAGCTGTATAATAGTGTAGAGGATCAAGGTCGTAAGTACTTAAACAAGTTTGCCGAAAGTTCTCGAAAATATCTGCTAAAAGTAGAACGTCTGTTTTTAAATACAAATCTGAGTAGTCCCCTAACGATTTAATACTAAATTTGTTCCAAACGTTAACCGCATGCGCAAAACTCTCATCACTGATTCCCTCATTATTGAGATGACTGAAAAATGCTTCTTTAGGAGGGAGCGTGGTCTCGTTTAATTTATCCCACGTATCAATATACTCATAAGGAAACACACCTTTGCGAACTACTAGAGAAAATTCCTCCTCATTGTTGCAACTAGCGCGGGAATTAATTTTTTTACTATCCTCCAAATAGTCTGACAACTTTTCAATACTACTGCTCATAAATCTGAAAGAGTCAATAAATTTAAACTTAATTTTGGTGCCTTCCATTACCTTTGTGAAAGAGATATATCTTTCTTTGTTTATGGGTAGCAGTGAAATCAAACCGGGAACACTAGCCAATTCTCTAATGATGAAATGAGAATCATAACCTGATAAATTATGGAACACAACTGGCAGAATGTGGGAGTCTGTATAGTTTAGGTTACATGCCTGGTGCGCTGCCCCCCGAAATGCTCCTGTAAGATGATTATGGTCTCTAACTTTTATATCAGAATTAGTAAATGGTTTCCGACAAATGTGACAAATCGTGGCGCTTTCAAATTGCTCAACCTGACTGAGACTTAAAGTACCCATTAGAATAATTTGATTGATTATTTCGGTAGCCCAATGTGCAATACTTTGAAGCTCGTTAACAAACCATTGAATGCAATCCTTTCCTCTATAAAGACTAAATCGAGATAAAGAATCATCATATGAACACTTCAAATAGTAGGCAATGCTGAAAGGTGTGTGTTTGGAGTGAAATAGAGTATTACCTTCGATACCATTTGCACACTTCTCTAAAATACTTTCTAAATCGGCATAAATGACAAATGGCACCTTTTCTTGAATGCGAAATTTTTGAACTGTAAATTCATTTCCGCTTCGGTAGGCAGCCTAGTAGAGCATTGATTAAGTTGCTAACAGTGAGTGGTATGTTTTTGTAGAAGGCGATCTGAAGAAAAATTGTTCAAGCATCGGTAACAAATAAATTTCTTGCCCTTATAATTCGATATCTGTTTTGAACATAAAGGTGACATATTTTTAATCCATGTGAAATGGTATACAGTGTTATCCGCGGCCTGATCAGAAAGTATTAAAAGATTTATGGGTTTTTTATCGCTTTGCTGATTACTCAATACAAAGGGTACAACTTTTTTACCATTTATGCAGTACAAATTAATTGCGAGGTTGTTTAGTTTCTCAAATTTTTTTACATCATCCAGCTGAATGGGGAAGTGAATTGAATCATACTTCAAAACATCTCTAAAATGAGGATAACTAGAAGTCCGATATGAATGCTGTGAAACGGGATATAATGTCGAAACAACGGCCCACAGGAAGCAATACTCATCGTTATTTTTAACATTAACAACAGCATGCTTTACTTCTATGAAGTGTGGAACTTTAACATAGGTTGAATCACCGCCTCTAAATGGGACATAGCTATTAATATTCACTTTTAAATGTAAGACTTCATGTACTGCCCAACCGGAATCCCTTTCGGAAAACTCCTCTAATTTTATCCGTAACTTATCATACACGTTTTCATTGTATCAGACACGTATATTGGTTGAAATATCAATAACGCAATTTTTTGTGGCAAAAGTCTTCAACTCAATACTATGATTTTGGGGTTGCATGAAATTACAGCCTAAGACCACATTTACCTTTAGCATAGATTGCCTTAACATTAATTTCACCTTACGTGCAAAACTATTATATGTGTTTAGTAAAAATATCAAAGGGTCCTTAAAGTTTGACATATTGATTATAATTCTTGTTAGCAACCTACCATTGAAACATGAGTCTAGGGGGTACCAACGTAATTTATGCATACCTTTTTTATTGACAATTCCACTACCAACTTTCCCTGAAGCGTTCTTTAACCGTCTCAATCAAACCAGATAGCACTTGAGCAATGCTAAATTGCTCTCAAGCTTAAGCAAGCTTTCATTGGTCTCAATAAATTTTATGTTTAATTATATCTTGCAATAGCTTGATATTGGTGTTAACTATACGGATGTGCCTGGCAAATTCCTTTTTTGTTTTCAATAAGGGAACAATGCGCTTTATTAAATTAACCATCTCACTACTACTTGGCATACTCATAGCTAGCAATATGAAGCACACGTAATAATGAACTTTTAACAAATTGCTCTTCACAACGGTTCTAGTCACGATTGTAAAAATATGATGCATAGACAGATTAAGCAATAATAGTTACTCTTTACGTTTAACAAATTGCTCTCCAGTTTAAAATAGAACTTCTAGTCACGATTGTAAAAATATGATGCACACACTGGCGATTAAGTAATAATAGTTGCTTTTTACTTTAGGTAATTTGTTGTTGTTGTGACGATTGTAATGTATCGACTGACGTGGGACTGTTCTTTATCTACTTATATAGAGATAAGTTCGGGTAAGGTCGGATAAGTTCGGATCACCTTTTCAGAAGCTACGACTCAGCAATATGAATCGTCTTTGTTCTCTCACCTTGAAAATTGTAAGCATAGACTTTGAAGCGTTGACAATGGATCACCTTTGTTCTTGAAAGAGATGTATTTAGAATCTATTTTTATAAATCAACCAGAACAATGGATCGTGTTTGTTCATTTCTCAAAGGTGTGACCTTGAAAATTGTAAGCATAGACTTTGAACCGTCGACAATGCATCGTCTTTGTTCTTGATTTCTCAGAATTTTAGAAGCTATGACTCATCCATAACAATAGATCGTCTTTGTTCCCTCATGTGGTCTTGAAAATTGTAAGCATAGACTTTGAACCGTTGACAATGAGCCCTCTTTGTTCTTGATTTTTCTCAGAATTGAGATGTAGATAACAATCTATTTTTATACCTCAACCTGAACAATAGATCGTCTTTGTTCTCTCGTGTGACCTAGAAAATTGTAAGCATAGACTTTGAAGCGTTGGCAATGGATCGCCTTTATTCTTGATTTCTCAGAATCGAAGTGTATTTAGATAACAATCTATTTTTTTTTTATAAATCAACCAGAACAATGAATCGTCTTTGTTCTCTCATGTGGCCTTGAAAATGATAAACATAGACTTTGAAGCGTTGACAATGTACCGCCTTTGTTCTTGATTTCCTAGAATTGAGATGTATTTAGATAACAATCTATTTTTTATAACTCAACCAGAATAATGAATCGTCTTTGTTCTCTCATGTAGCCTTGAAAATTGTAAGCATAGACTTTGAACCGTCGGCTTGAACAATGCATCGTCTTTGTTCTTGATTTCCTAGAATTGAGATGTATTAACTCGACCTGAACAATAGATCGCATTTTCGTATGGGGGAAACGGTTGCGAAACAGCTATCTGTTTTGGGAAACGGACCCCCTGTTTTAGGAAACGACTACCTGTTTATAGGAAACGGCTACCTGTTTTTAGGAAACGGCTACCTGTTTAGGGGAACGGCCACCTGTTTAGACCACTTGAGGGCACTGGGAGGCGTGGCTTTGAAACATGCATAGACTTGCTTGAGACTGAGGGCAATGACTTTGAGGATACAGGTGATGTGTACGATAACCTACAAAACAATGAATCGTCTTTGTTCTCTCATGTGGCCTTGTAAACATAGACTTTGAAGCGTTGACAATGCATCGTCTTTGTTCTTGCTTTCCTAGAATTGAGATAACAATCTATTTCTAAATGAACAATGGATCGTCTTTGTTCATTTCTCATGTGACCTTGTAAGAATAGACTTTGAACCGTCGACAATGCATCGCCTTTGTTATTGATTTCCTAGAATTGGGATAACAATCTATTTTTAGAATAACGGAACAATAGATAGTCTTTGTTCTTTTATGTGGCCTTGAAAGCATAGACTTTGAACCGTCGGCTTGAACAATGCATCGTTTTTGTTCTTGATTTCCTAGAATTTCAGAAGCTATGACTCAGCCAAAACAATAGATCGTCTTTGTTCTCTCATGTGGCCTTGAAAGCGTAGACTTTAAACAATGGGCCCCCTTTGTTCTTGATTTCTCAGAATAGGGCGTGGCCTTGAAACATGCATAGACTTGCTTGAGACCGAGGGCAATGACCTTCAGGACAATCAACAATCTAGTAACTTTTCTAGTGACTTTTCTACTGACCTTGAAGGACTCGTGCAAGCATGACCTTGAAAAGGCGGGGTTACACACCTACCACGTGGCCGAGGTGACCTTGAAGATGATGACCTTGATAAACCGTGTACTTGGACGTAGGCAATGTGATGACCTTGAGCAGAAACACTCGTAGAAAAGGTATAGTAGAAAAGTGGCCCAGGATCCCTATAGCTATACTACTACTATCCTTCATTGGAAGTAAGATTTCCTGTAAAAGGTTGTACTTGTTTTGATTCAATAACCACGTATACCATTAGGAAGTAAATCACCATGTTTTGGAGTACTAGACTTTTCATCAAAGTCATGATTTTGAATTGGAAGTTTTTGCTTCTGCGCAACTACTTTCATCTTTGGTGGATCAAATAAAATTAAATGAATAATTACAACATTTTTTATTTATATAGAGAGTTCATATCACAATAATTATAATTTTTTCACTTCTCCGGTGAGTGGATGTACTGTACAATAGCGTCATGGAGAATAAGGCCATAGACAACGATTTCATTACGAAAGGTGTTAGAGAATCCGTTTCCAATTTGATATTTACTGTTGAGTGTTTTAAGGATTCATTTTGCTTAGAGCAGTCGATTACAAATACTGGACATGATTTGAATTCGGAGTAGTTGAATAATGCATCTGTATCATCTTCGCCATAGTAGTCCCATCGGAATTTCAAAAAAATGCGATAGGCAGGTATGTATTGGTTAGCACTGAAGTTCAAATGCATTGGTTCATATGGATAATACTCAGAATTCAGATGTACCTTAAGATTTCTGACGTTTACCTTGTTGGAATGCAATGTGGTTTTTCCAGTTGCGTTGCTGATTTTATTGGTCATATGTCTGAGGTTGATTGCTTTAAAGCAGGTAATTCATATAATTCCTATTGACGAAATGGAATGATAATAGAATGCTTATTGATTCCTTAAAACAAGTAAAGTTTCGCAGCATCACTAAGTGTTAAGTGTAGTACTTTCCATTGAATTTTATTTAAGGTTTTTGTCGCATCAACGTCACTATAATAGGAGTTTGTATTGCTTCTAGACCGAATTAAAGTCAACTCTTGACGCATATTCACGATTACTTGACGATAATTCTTCATTATTCCGAATATGGTATGCATACTGTCAAAGACTTCTTGATTCTTTGGTGACCACCCCAAATGGCTTAGTGCTCTTCTCTTGCTTGTCGCATAAGAAATATATCCTTTACGTATAGATGTTATGTCTGGATTTCTGCAAACGTCCACGCTTTGACCATCTAAGTCATAGTGAATATCTTCAAAAAGAAAGTTGGGAAAATTATTGGTTAAGTTGCATGATTTTGGATCATCTTCTTTCTTGAGCTCAAGCTTACCTTCTATGTATAGCAAAATATCGTAGGTAGCCGTAATTAGCTCTTAACTTTTTAAGTTGCGTATTTCTTCAGAAGGTCCATATTTAGAAGATCCATACGGAAGATAAGTGCGAATATCTAATTTAATTATAGTATCATCAAGATGTACGTTTTGAAAGACGTTTAATGATTCGGCCATTGTCGCCGAGAACTTTTAAACCAATTGAGGTTAAAAACTATTTCTCTGCAGATCTTAACCGCAATGACGGTTGATGACTAATTAATGACTTTTTGTAGGGATGATGTCTTTTATATGAAGATGGAATTGGTCCCTGATTAAATCTCAGACCCATGATCTTTTAGTTCTATGCGCACTATGAATAGTTCACTTTTACCAAAATCTATTAATTCATCCTTTTGATTTGTCAAGTTAATTGTTTAATACTAACTATGTCGGTGTTTACTCCTAAATATTGAGTATTGTTGGGAGTTATATCTAGACGATAACCTGGTTGGACTAAAACGTCAATCTAATATAATACTTTTGCAGGTTTCCCGTTTCGATAAGATCCCTTTATAATGTTGCACTCTACGTGTAGGTTAGTGTGTCAAGTATTTAGATGTCTAATGCAGACATATGTAAAATATTTGGTTCTAATATTTTAGACCCAAACCCTAGCATGCGACCAATCCTATTTTCTTTAGCAAAATCAATCTCAAATAAACTGTTTATCTCACATTAGGTGTATTGTTATTTGCCCTAATGATAACCATTTAGGTGTGTAGATTTTAGATAATCACTAATTTCATCTAACTCGTATGCACCGTAAGGAATATTTATTACTCGCAAGTGAAATGAATTTGTTCTACAATAAAATCTATCGTTGCCTGTATAAATGTTTCTAATCCTGTTGAATTCGATAACGTATTTATTCCCCAAATCTAGTTCTATCGCTGGATAGAAGTTGTAGCTAGCCGTGTTACCAACACCTTCTAAACTGAATGTTATTGACATCACCGAGAAAATTTGACGTTGTAACAATTATTTATAGTATAAAAATTGCAGGCATAGGTGTCCGCAAATAATAGTTTTAAATTCTTGTTCTTGATTGCAATTATAATAAATTTTACATCTCCGAACGCAGTTAATCACTTCGATTGGTGTTCGAAGATTACCGAAACTATCGTAATACCATACCTTTTTACTTTGCTTTTTGTAGTAAACCCAATGCTTGCCGGGTCCGCTTTGGCTATCTAAATTAATAATTCCCGATTCATTTTTCCATGGTAATTCAGGCTTGCTATCTCTCATAAAATATCCTTAAAATAGGGTGCATTTTTGGTATATTTCTTTAAATCAATATCTGTTAACGATCTTTCGGGTAATCTATTCAGTTTTTTGGAAACGGTTTTAAGTATAACGCACCACCACCAGATTTGTATGGTTTTAGATAGACTGTGCTGGAGTTTATAACGATAGACTCCATCATATGATTATGCGCGATGTGTCTTCTTGAAATTTTTTGGCATTTTTAGCTTCATTCACTGCTTTAGCAATTCCCAATGCGCCGCCAGCTAAAGCATCGATTGCTAATAATCCTACGAATAACGGAATAAGAAATGGTAAAAACCTTCCTTGTTTAGATAAGGAACTTTAATGTTTTTCTTTCCTCCTAAACTTTTTACAACACGTTTTGGCGTTGAAAACGTTGACTTTATTGTGTCTGAGAAATTTTCGTTAGGTTTAATTTTTTTAGCTATTGTTTTTCGTAAATTCTATCAATTTCCATCAGTCTTCTTCAGAGTGGATCGACGTTTACACCCCATTCCTAATTTTCTCTTTGCTTTCATAGTGGTACTGACTGCTTATGCCGCAGTTCGTTCAGCTAATGTTGCGTCTGATTATTTAAAGCGTTCCCAAGGTTTTTCTTCTAAAATTTGATCTGCCTTATATCTACTTTCTAAATCACGGTAATCTTTGTAACTGATATCATGAAGTTTGCACTGAGCATCTAATTGATTAATACCGGGGTGACCGAGTCCTTTCTCTAACTTCATACCAGGACCACAATACTGGTAACCAGGTAAATGCAAATCAACCGGAAGTTTATTGATTAGAGTATCCACTAAATCATCTGCAACCTTTCGCTTCTTACCTAACATTGTTTACCTAGTTGGATAAGGCAGTCTATACCTAAATCCAGATCACAAAAGCAAATCATTATTTCTTTGTGTAGTAAATACCATTAATCATACAGTGTTATGTGAATTAATATTATACTTAGCAGTTATAACAACTTCAATGTCGTTATAAATGTCATCATCATAGGATTCTTTCTCGCGAAAACGACGGTAGTCAACAACTTATTGTATGAACTTTTCATAGAAACACACCAGATTGTAAGATTAAAAAAATTAAAATCTATAGCTTATTATTGTATCCTTTAAATTGAATACTACTTCTACACTATGAGCATTGAATGTGTCAGAACAGCAACTTTTCAATAATAACAGTTTTCAAAATTCTGCCATATCCTTTAATCAATACCCAATTGTAATAAATACCAAGATTGCTAGATAGAGATCACATATTATGTCTTATTCTTCGTTTACATTTGACAAATCAATGTTGTTTTCAATTTCTTGGGATCGGAAATATTGTAATTCTACATATGAATGCCACCTTAGAAGTTTATCCCATTCCTTCATATCTAACACCACATTATTCTTTGATCACAGTTGCCACACCCATACGCACTACTGGTGCAAGGTTGAGGTATGTACTGTATCCAATTCCCATATGTTTTGAATGATGAGTATTGTTCGATGGTTTATAATAAGCACAATCAATTAAGTATTAATTCGCTGCTTGTTTATACACTTCACCCTTATGTTGGGATGATGACCAGTTGGTGTAACTGCAACTATGTGGGATATCCATGTATAACAGAGAACCTCTGTTTTAATGCTTGCGTTATAACGACTTTACTTGCTCAAAATTGCACTACGACTAAACACTATTTAAGAAATGGCGCGTTGTTGTTCCGACTGCACCTAAACTACTTAGGAACACATCCTTCATGTTTAGTAACGTTTTAAATTCTTTAATCCGAGTTTCTTGTTTGAAATACTCACTAAAGCGCTGAGGTAATACGCATTTAAAATCATCCATTACCATCACTATACGTTCACCGTAGTTAGTATTAACTACAGCCACATTAATCACTTACTGATCTCCACACACCTCGCTGCGGTTTATATAAGTTGAAAATTTTTAGATTTCTAAGTATTGATGAACATTTCTATTTTTAGATTTGACGTTGAAAGAATTGGCGTTTCCATTTTCATGACCTTGACATTTTGACGTTGAAAGAATTGTAATATGATGACCTTGGAATTTCTGTTTTTTGACCTTGACATTTTGACCTTGAAATTTTCGATCTTCACTTACGCAATACAAGAACCACTACTACATAGACAGTCATTCTCCTTGTTTCCATCTTTGACCTTGAACATTCTGCATGCCTAGGAATTGACGACCTTGAAATTTCTATTTTTAGATTTAAATGTTGACCTTCAAGCGGGGAGCGTGTATGTGCACGGTGGATTCACTAACTTGATCTTGAAACGGGGAACGCATGCACGGTGACGGCCCCATGAGAACCTTGTAATTTCAATTTTTTTTACTTTGACATTTTGAACTTTACGCCGAAAGTATTGCTTGCGCGAGTGACCTTGACCAGCACCTACATAACTTTGACCTTGAATCAGGGAGCGCGTACATGGACAGTTGATTAACTGGCTTGACCTTCAATAGGGAAACGCGTGCTCTCTGGATTAGAACCGGCCCTATATGACTACTTACAGATTTAAATTTATTATTATGTACCATTCTGTGTTTTGTTAGAAATAAACTTCTATATTTCGATCAAGGAAACACTAAGCGTAAGGTTATGTGTTGAAACATTGATATTAGAGGTTTGAACCTATATTTTCAACAACCTGTAGCATTTATTTTGAAATAGAATGGTACCCGCATAGGGCTGAAACAAGTTTCAATCTAGAATCACACGTTACAGTCACCCTAAGTCTTAATTAAAACAACTAAAGTACTAAAATTCTTTAACATTAAAATGCATCCCTACGATATTGATTTGATAATATTTAAATAAAGACATAAACACTGTTTTGGTATTAAAAAACAAACACCTAATGCATAGAATCTAGTATTGTCCATACCAATGATTTACGATATTTCAACTTCATTATTTGAACTGTTTTTAAGATAACCGTTAAAAATTATTTTCGATATGCGTTGTCTAATTACATTGGAATCCGAATATGTAGCCAGCAATAATAACTTGTCATTATTCAAATACATATGTCGTACTTGGAAAAAACTGTAATTAACTTATTACGGAACGATAAATCACTCTATAAAATGCAAATTCGATGTTTACGTTATCCGTGCGTGACAAAAAATTCCTTTAATTCAATTGTGCGTATGAAAACAACGTACCACTCTTCTTAACTTCATTTATAGTTCATACGTCGTGTTAAAACTGTGCTATAATGTCAAGCTTGTCAATTTCTACACTTTTAAATATTTTCGAGAGTGGTTTGGTGTCTGAAGACAAGATTGTACATATGTACTACAATATCATTAAATGTGTTGTTGGTGGAGACCTCATAACCGAGGTTGATATAGGGCGTTTCTAAAGGTTACGCGCCGCTATGCAAAAGATCTAGTCCATATTAATGGCTGAGGTAAGTAACGTTTTCAATTTTCTAGGAATTTGCTGTTAATATTTTTTTATCATTTTCTAGATGCTAGCTAGAGTAGAAGACCGTGTTAGCGGTGGTGGTCGTTTCAAAACGCTGAATGTGACGCAGTAAGTAGAATACTTTTTATAAATGCAAAACGGCATTGATTGCCGTGCGCACTATCATATTTGAAATATCGTGGTTTTAAGATAGTAATCGATGTATTGTTTTAAAAGCCGTCAACGTCTTCATCCGCTAATGGTGATTGGGACGTTCATATTCAACAATCGTCTACACGTGAGGTCAACACGTTTTTAAATTTAAGTGCATGTGTAAAGCTGATATTTTCGCGTCTTAACCAGTATTTTTAATTACAGGGTACACAAGATGTAATGACAAACAACACAACTGAAGCCTTAGATAATGATGGTAGTGCTGGTGATGACGCAATACACGCTGAGGATAATAAATATTTTAAGAAATGTTTACGTGTGAAAACCACCGCAAAGAGGGCTGTGTTTAAATTTAAAGATGCCGATTTTAAACAACTACCAATTACAAGGCTTACAGTAAACAACAATAAATTGTGTATTCTCTATCTGAGTTCTTTTGTATTAAGATACATTTACTAGAACTTCATTTTTGATGCAGGACTCGTTAGATTAATTGATAGGAAAAGTGTGTGCAGGGTTTAATCCAGCGGGCCGCGTTGGCATGATGATATCTAACGATAATTACCCCGATAAACTCTTAGGATTTTCATTCCGCCGTGCAGATCAGCTGAACCCACTATAATGACGGCAACCCTTGAGAAAATCTTGCAGAGTAATGTAAGTTTCTTTAATAATGATACGTTGAATTTGCAAGTGGACAGGGTTGTTTTACCTGAGGGGTATGGTAGGGAACGCATGATAGGTGTCAGTTTTGCAGAGTTTTGCGCGCGTAAAAAAGGAATAATAACTATCAACAATAACGATAGCTTATGTTTAGGGCGGGCATTATCTGTGGCCATAGCTGTAGCCGAGGACGATCTTCAATTGACATACCTTAAAAAGGGTCGACGTACTCTTAATCGGAGGACGCAGGAGTTATGTACCTCAGCTAATGTTGATTTGAATAACGGTGGTAGTATCGAACACATACATCAATTTCAAGATTACCTAACAAATTACACCATAGTTGTGTATAACCACAGATTAAGTCAATCAGTTTATTTTGAAGGGCCAAGAAGTTCCAACCGTAAAACTTTAAATTTAATTTTTGAAGAGGTACATTATAATTTCAAATACTATGACTCAATTTATCCCTAATAAAATCTTAATGACTCCCTCTGCATGGAATCCTAATATCATATCTAACGGTACTAAAATCATGTCTCTCACCTGCAATAACAACATAAAATTCATAGACAGCTCAAACTTCGTACCCATAACCTTACCCAAACTCCCTAAAACCTTTAATTTCCCTGGATCAAAAGTCCACTTCCTTCACCGGTTTAACACAGTGCAAACCCAAGATTATGACGGCGTTTTACAGGCCATGCACTTTTACGGTGTGGGCAAATGTATTCCAACGCTCCAGCAGACTTTGTAAAGTGGTGCGATGACGAAATTGGTAAAAGCACGCGTTTTAATTTCAAAAACGAAATACTACGTTATTCCCTGCAAGACGTGAGTATCCATAGAAAAGCCTGTCTTGAGTTTTGAAAGAGGTTTGTCGACGAAAACCAGGTCGATCCCTTTAGAGGATGCTGCACGATAGCCGGTACCTTTAGCCTTGTTTTCCGTAGAAATTTTATTCGCGAAAATACTATAGGACTCATCGCAAACGGTCGATACAGATTGTGCGACAATCAGTTGAAGATTCCCATTCAATGGCTTCTCTGGCTGAAGCATTCTGAAAGTAAACGTATTCAGCATACCGGGAACGCCCGTGAAGTACGGTTAAGGGAAGGTATCCTGGTTGATGGATTGCTATTTCCGCGGTTGTGAAAGGGGTAACCCCCAGAAAGCTGGTAATAGTAAACGCGAGCAGAGCACAGCGTTTTTGCGTTTGTTCACTATACCCCTATGTGATCAAATATTCCAAATATCCGGTGGAATATCCCACATCTCACATTGGTGCTAACTGCTCAAACCTCAAATTGCGCACTATCGAGAGCCTTGTGAAATGGTGCGTGGTCCTTCCAGCAGATTTATACCATCCTATCCTCTTAAAATGCACGGTAAACTAATGTTTGTCTTGTGTAGAACCTGTGCCGAAGCTATGTTCCAGCATGATTGTACCCATACACAGGATAAACGTAAATTTACCGGAACTTACGTGAAATCTATAGACTAAGGGGATCGAGTTTTAGAAGTCTTTGAAGTGTAGGAGTATGAAGTTTCCAAATACGACAGAGAAAATAAGGGCGGCGGTACTTTCTCAGGCGACTTCGATAAGTTCCTTAAAATCAAACAAACTTGCTGGACTGACTTTCATGGTGTAACGACGACGAATCGAATGATCGATACATACGCGAGTATTTGGAACGGGAGGGTGTCCAGCTGAACAAATACAAAATTTGCGCAAACCCTGGTCTTAGATATATTTCAAAATTATTTTTAAAAAACTCGCTGAATGGGTTTTGTACTTTAATACAGATTCCGTGATTTTGGCGATATGAGCGATAATGTGGAAGTCCACGGAGTCGGTAGTAGAATCACGGAGTTTGTAAGTGGGGGTCCTAAGAATTATGCCTACAAGGTGTTCTCTACATGTACATATGAATACATCAAAGTGTGTAAAGTTAGGGGAATCACGCTAAACTATAAAACTTCCCAAGTAATTAATTTCGATACACTAAAGTCGCTAGTGTCAGATGGCATCGACCTATGTACGCGCAAACTGACCGTAAAATTGTTAGAATCCCTGCATACCAATTTGTATTGAAGCTAGAGAGCAAGATTTACCAAGTGCAGTGCAGTAAACTGAGCAGAAAGGAGGATGGTTATGACACGCTTCCTTACTGTTACGCGGCTGGCATATAGCTTTAACATATACGGTCTAGCAATAGTTTTAGTTTCTTGCCTCCGTTCCCTTTTTATTTATATCTTAACCCAGTGATTTTAACTTTAGATATATATGTTTTAACCCATAATACACCGGTAAAATTCTTTTGTTATTGTACATGCATTTTTAGTAATTTAACTGTAAACGTATGCAAAGGTCGAGAATAGTGTCACACGTTAATTTTTACCGGCACCATCTCGGTCTAAATCTGTTATAATCTTTCCCTCCCACTCAACACATATTCACTGTAAACAGTGCATCTACAGTTACGGCTGTGTAATGGTGAATGTCGGATAAAGTAAAAACACATCATTGCTCTCCCGCTGGTAACTTTCAAACTGTGATTTCAACAATATAAATTAAATTCGCCGTATTATGAATCCACAATCGAAGATATTCGAAACTTTGAAGGATAAATTATTATTGCATAACAACACTTGAAGATGAACCCACAGAAAATGATGATAAATAAACTGGGTCTGAAAGTACTGTCAAGGATGATACTAGTACAGTCACCAAGAAGTTAGATGATAAAGAGGATCCAGCAGATCAGAAGGACGATGATGCTGCTGTTGCTGATGCTGATGATAAATGATATGTAATATACTTATAATAAATTATGGAAAACCTCTTTATCTATTTATTATCGATAATCAACAGATTGGTTTAATAAATAAAATCATTTTTGATTCGTGGTGCTTGAGATTGAACGGGGGTACGTAACAGAGGGGCGGAGATCCGAGAACAAGTTCCGGAGTAATAAACCTGTCTTATGAGATAGCATGAGGACCCCTTTATTAGAGTATAATTTCAACTTCCCTCCAAAATAAAAACTGCCGATGGCAATATGGCCGAATAACAAAATGGCCGACGAAATTTAATTATGGCTCATAATTAAAATGGTTGTGATGACGCCATTTAATTATGACTCAATTAAAAGCAAAATGGCGGAGGAATCTAATTATGACACATAATTAAGAACAAAAGTGTTGTGGTACAATTTAATTATAACTCATAATCAAAAACAAAATGGCATCAGAATGTAATTATGACTCACAATTAAAAACAAAATGGCCGCGGAATTTAAGGGGTTGAAAATAGCCCCCAAAAAGAAACCGGTGAAAAAACGGGTGGGGCCACGTGGTAATAGGGGGAGTGGCTTCCCCCACTCCATTTTGTTCCAAAGAGACCCCCTTCTACTACTGATACACATACATCCAGTGAGAACTCTTTTACACAACGTAAGTGGTTCTACCAGGTTTTTCATGACGATCATTTGGTTTAAATAAGTTCGCGCATTAACTTTGTTCTTGCATTCGAGTTGTGCTGTCATTAGGCTGGCCTGCGTACATCTGTAATGTACCCAGGCATGAAACATACAAATAGAGTTACAAAAACACCTATCTCTAAAATGTAGTGTTGAGTTGTTTGGTTTATATCTCCTAGGCAATACTGCAGTACTGAACTAAAATCGTTTCTAAACAAACTATGACATTTTGCGAATTGGAATGGCGTTAGTATAATATTTTCAAAGGATAATGGAAATGTTAGAAGTCAAGTAATCAGAATTTCAACATAAATTCTGGCGAGTGTATGGTGAGCGAGTTACTACTACTACTATACGAGAACTAAACAGTTTGTACGTGTTAATTTATTGCTATTAGTCACTAACCATACAGAAAATCTGCATTATGTTTACATACAATTTTTTTCTCGTTTATCTAGCAACCAAATAACCCAAAGGAACGGGGTAAATTATTTTTGTACATCATATCTTTATTATTTTAGAACCCGTGAATAACCAACTCGTAATGTAGCGCTTAATTCTAACATCGTATATACTAAGTTACTTGACCTGAAACAAGGAAATACATAACGAGTGAATTACTTGCGGAAAATGTAGTAGGGCTTTGGAACTATCAAAAGCAGTCGTTATCATTCGTGATATACGAAGATTTTGAAAGTTCGTTAGTACCGGTAGATACTTATTTTATTGTACTAAGTCGTGAAAACAATACTTGGTCCAAATTAGAAAATTATAGGGAGGTAAATAAAGCAGATGAATTTATTAGACAAATAGAAAGCGATATAAAACGTACATATAATGAGCATTTGAAAACTGTTGTTCCGACTTTACCATTAATGAATGAACAGAAGAAAACATTTGAAAAGTCGAAACTTTCATATATGTGACAAACCTTTTTGGGCAATCTTACAAACCTTAAAATACAAGACTACTATCACGTGACTGGTAGTGCTGTGCATTCTATTTGTTACTTAAACTACCAAAAATCATTATTTAACCTAGTTCTTTTCATAATTTTAGCGGTTGTGATGTCCATACGTTCATCAAACATTTAGCAAGTGAAACGGAGGAAATTAACGTACTCCCTATTACTAGTAAAAATATATAACCTTTGGAAAGTATATTTTTGTAAACGAATTTTTAAATTAAAAAAAAAAAAAAAGTCGCGGTTTTGGGGAGAAGATAAATAATTAACATTTGTTGAAATGTACAAAAGTGTAATTAGAATTACTGATTGATATTGATATGTAACACTTTTTGGTGGTGGAGACATATTGCTAGCAACCAATTTGTTCCAAAGTTTGACTCCGTTCGTCCTAAAGTATTTATTCAGTGTTTGGGTGGAGCGAACGGATGGAATATGTACCAATATTTACCTAACAACGGGTTAACGTGGTTGACTCAAGACAAAATTCGGAATTTTGATGTAATGCAAATTGCTGATGATAGTGATAGTGGGTATGTATTAGATATAGTACATTTGCGCAATGATTGTCGCGGTTGTCCAGAAATCATTTTACTCGCCACATTCTAAAGTGGAAAAAAGTTAATCTTTAATTTGTGTGACAAGAGTACCTTATTTAAAGCAACTACTATGCATTCATTTTTGCTTGTACTCGTAGAATATTATGCTTTGGTCAAAGTCCTTGGTTAGTGCCATACATAGACATAAACACAGCTTTTCGAAATTAAGGTAGACATTAACAATGGAGTATTTGATAAAACAACAGAGAACTTTGACAAACGAAGAGTAATAAAGTTATTCACGCAATGGAAAAATAATAGTAGCCGCTTGGTACTAGTAAAATTATAATGGTATCGATTTTGTTATGATATATTACTCAGTCATTACGGTAATAAGGTAACGTTGCTCTATAGGGATACGGATTAATAATGAAAATAACAACTGATAATATATGTGCACATGCGGAATAATGTACAGGAACATGGTACTGTCCATTATCAAAACAATCTACACGGTATTTTTACTAATACTTCTGTCATAGGAAGAGTGAGCAATGGGTATTGGAGGGAAGCTATTCAATATTTTTATGGTGCAGGATCAAAATCGTATTTTCTAAAGCTTGCTGATGACCAAGTGGTTAAGAAAGCGAAAGAAGTTATTATTAAAAAAGTGCTGACGGAAGTAGACTACAAAGCTGTTGTAGAGACGTCCATTAAAACAGTAATTCATAAAATACATTACAAATACGTTTACCAAATTTTCTTCAATATCTAAAGAATCACATCGCATAACATAAATCGGACGTGAGTAACTTTCGGCAAAACTAAATATTTATTTGCCTATAATAAAATACAGATTTTAGATATTGAAAAAAATTTTGATAAACATTTGTTTACTTTTGGAAATAATTCACAATAAAATTAAGAGTAATAACGTTTGTAATAGTAAAAAGGATTTGGAACATTAACCATTAGATTATAATCAAAGTTTGCCAAGTTCAATGTAGTATGTATGTACATGTCATTATAATTCCAGTTCAATTTGTATTTTAATAAAAAAGGCAAGAAAAGCATGTATCTTTATGCAATAGCATACGTAATGGTATATAGAATAGATCATGAGGGTTTTCTAGCTTTTAATGATATAGAAAATCACGTGATCAAAATGTTTACCAATAGAAGATATGTTAATATCGTGTATTGTGCTATTGAGTGTAATGAACTTGAAACTCATTATCGAGACAAAATATACACAATGGTACCATTATTGTGCGGTATATAGAGAAGAATGAACATATTAGTATTTACAATTTTTATTAAAAAAACACAGTATGCATTACATAGTTATAGTACAAATGGCATACGTTAGTTAGAGTACAACTAAATTATGATTGACAATGATCGTAACAAACTGGTTGCAAAAGAGGAAGATCAGGACGTTCTTCAAGTTGAATAACCGACTGGGTCACACATTTGCTGATATAATCCACTCTCTTCCTATCCCTGATGTAGATAGTATCTGTCGGATGAATCGATCGACTAAGATTTTTTTTAAATTGATGTGATGGCGTTTGTTGTCATTCTCATTTTATAGTGTTGGTTTTCGTTATGTATTAACCACATGACTTAACGGCGACTCTCCGCATCTAACGAATGCCATGGATCAGGTGGTTTGAACACATAGTTTGCCGTTAAATATTGCGAGTTCTTTCGGTGTAAAAAATTTTTCAATTTTAAATCCCTGTACGCCAACTATGACTGACATTTTATTACGCTTTAGCTAACGCGTTGTACGTAACTAAGAGATAATGGAGAATAACACGGTATGCTGCCGTATTGGCAGGTATGTTGATCGCTGTTTTCAATTCTAGACAAGGTACCATTGCTTTAGAACATAACGTTCTTTTTTATTCAAGCAGTCTACCACTATGAATGCTACGATCACTTTGAAGATAGTGGATTGATTTTAAGGGTGATAATTATTCCCATTCGATTAAAACATGTAATATGTGATGTACACCGTCCAGTGTATTCCATTGTCATTATGATCATCTAAACTCACATTTATTCATTCACATGGATTCGTGTATTACCTCGCATATAAATAGGAAATATTTAATTTCTCAACGATTTTGATAGCTGAAGGTTGCTTAAGGTGTGGTGTGGTAGCTTCAATAGAAGTTTTTTAGTACGTTTGTAAATATGTCTAAATCTCGCTTATATCGTTTTATATAGGTTTTTCCGAAAGCAGCAGCTTCCATTGCATGCTTGCCGCACTTTTTTTTAAGTTTTTGACGTAGGTTTTGGATCAGTGACCGTTGCTGTAACTGCAGCTGCACTAAAGCTCCTAACTCTGCAGGGGAGTGAGAAGCATGAAACTGTCACGTTTTAGTATTGGTAATATCCTGTTGTTAGGAACTAAGATTTTTTCTGTTTTAAGACATTTAAAGCTTGTTTTATGATGGATTTTAAAGGTGATTGAAGTTCATCATCAACACGACGTCGTCCTAGATAAACTGATTTGTTAAACGATATTGCGATCTTTCTATGAGAACGCTTCCTTCGTCGTGGTTTACTTTCCTTTCCTATTATTCTTTCCCTTTTATTACACCAGCTATGGTTAAAGCAGCTGTTCTTTCATCAATGGTAGCGTTTAAGGAACGAAACATCGTGCAAGCTTTTAGTTGTTAAGTCTAATACGCAATATAACGATTCCTTAAATTGTTTCACAGGGAATATGCTATATCGTGCTCTTTATACGATCTTCCAATTGATTAATGCCTCTGTCACCGCGAGCTAGTCGTTGTTGTAAACGACTACCTGGTCTACAGTATCTGTATCGAGGTATATGAGTAATTTATTTATTAATGTGTTGATTAATTAAATAATTTATATATATATATATATATATATATATATATATATATATTTAAGGTCAGGCCCGAAAAAACGTTATGAAGTACTAATACGTAAATACGGATTTTAAAGTGGGCTCCATAATATACCTTTTGTATGTGCAGTATATACAGATTGGTTCTTGCCATCCCGCTGCAGAGGTCGCTTTTATATACAGCTTCCCTAAATACATTAACGTGACCTTGTGTAGCCCAAGTAGTGGCAGCTATGTTTGGGCTCTTTAAGGGCTACTTCGTATATACCAAATGAGTCCGAGTTTGAAACATCGATTTATTTACAAAGTATTATGTTAAGAAACGCCCACAGGATGCAGTAAACAAAATAAGTATAAGATAATTGTAAATTGTTAGTTTAAACTATTCTTTTGTAATTGTGCAATAAAATTTAGATAACAATCAGTTTGAAACCAGTTAGTGTAGAAATAATCTAACAATATTGAAAGTTTTACACAATCCATTTAAAGATATGTGTCTATCTGCGTAAGACGATCAAACAAAAGACCTTTGTCTAATGCTTAAATTATTTCGATCGTATAGGATTGGTGGAATATTTAATTATTCACAAAACTAATATACAGAATAGGAAACTATAGTATCAGATTTTTAGGATTATTTTTTTCAGTTTGAAGTGCAGAAAAACAAACAATATTAAATATTCAACTAATTCTTACTTTGTCTCTTCACTTACATATGAGATAAGTTCCACGTAAATGTTACATTTTATATAGTAGTTGTTATATTTCAATTTTAATGTTAAAATTCAGCGTACTTTCTTAAAATAAAATTTTGCGTGAACTACCAATATTGCATGTACCCAATCATTTTTGGCTTTTAGGTTAAAATAATGAGTGATTTATGCTCAATTAGCTTTAACAATCAAGACAACACATAAATGGTTTCTATTGGTTTAATTTTAATAAAAAGTGTCTTATTCACGAACATTAGATATTATTGTGACACCTATGTAGGTATAACATGTAAAACTATCTACTACAGATTACCATTTTGGTTGTTGAAGGTTACAAATTTCAACGCTACATTTACAATAAATGTTTTACACGGATTCGTCAACTGCTGGGCATGGTATTGTTAACGCAGAGTTTATTTAAAATTGCATTAAATAGGATTACAACTTAAACATAAACATTTACACAATTTACAGTGTCTAAAAATTAATTTAAATGTGAAACATTTTTTTTCTCGCCCATAATATCTAAAGTCGGCCTTGTATGATTACATTTAACGTATTCTTGTTATGGTTCTACACGAGTGCTTGTAAATTCATATTTTGTAACAATTTTTGGTATATTCTAAAAAAACTTTTAAATTTTAATTTAAGTACAGTCCTGGTTTTAAAGAAGTTTTTAAAGATTGAAATGCATTGGATTATATAAGCACCCATGCGTCTATTTGTTGAATATAAAGTCACTCGTAGTAGATCAAATAATATTGGTTGTCATTCCTAACCAAACCGACCTTGTATTTTATCGCTAAATACTGAAATTTAAAAAAGTTACAACATGACATTTTGTTTCTGTCTAAATGCTTCGATTCATCTGACTTGTATTTTGCTCCAATACAATCTTCACTCTAACCTTCGATACTAAGGAGGAGTGTGTGCCTATCGCAATGACATCCCGCGCAAGAGGATTTCTTCTTTGGGTAATAAAAAATTCAACGTGATTCGGTGTAAATATTCTGGTCCTAAATGTGTGAAATTATATTGTTGCATTTGTAGGTCTCCTAATTATATTAACTTTTAAGGCCTCTTCGATTACCTTAATTTAAAAGTTGACTATCTTCTGTCACAGTTTCCATCTTGCTATATTTCAATGTTCATAACTCTAATTGGCTTCAATTTTGATCTACTACTAATCCAGATGGTCATAGTGCAGAAACATTTGCTATTGCTTGCGATCTCACTCTAACACAAATGATTTCTGGACCCACAAGAATCCCCAATAACGCTAACCACAGCTTCTAGATCTCATTCTTCCACCAAACCCACTTGTTTATAAAACTTCAGTTCTTTCCCCACTAGGTCTATCTGACCATTGTCTAATAAAATAACTTCTACTGTGTCTAAATCCTCTGTCGCGCCACTGATAGAACCTTGTGGTGTTTAAAGTCAAAGTGATTTACGGGATTTCTTTGCAACCTTTCTATGGCGTGAATATTGTGTCGTCCTCATCTTCGGGAATTGCTGTTTCATTATTTGAAAAATAATTCTTATCTTAAATGAAAATCTAATAAAAGGGTCAAGAGTCATGCAGAATATCTTGTTGCTAGAAATACCTGCGAAAGTGATAACACGAAAGCTAAAAAGTTGTTTGAACAACAAAAATGCAGTTAACTAGCTTCTTTGGGTAGTCGTAAATTTTGGTCTTTAGCTAAGCCCACCAGTGAAATCTTCATTTCTCCCTATGAGATACTTTGACGGATCTGTATTTCCTGATTCTGTAGACAAATCCAATCGTTTTGCCGATTTATTTGCATCAAACTCGTGTCTTAATGATTCTGAAAAAGATGTGCCCCTAGTTAGCTCTTCTTCATAAGCTATCAAAGCAATTCATTTCCTGTACAAGCTCCTAGAATCGATTATAAGTAGGCTTCATCTCAATAAGAGGACTGGCCCAAACGGTAACCCAGCTATTGTCTTAAAGAAATGTTTTCCGAAACTAGTAACAGCCCTATCAAAGCTCTATTCGATTTCTTATGTCCTTTGGGGAAATTCCTGTATCATGGAAGTTAGCAAATGTTCAACCTGTTCCCAAAAAAGGAGGTAAGACCCATCCCTCTAATTGCCATCACTTCTATTTTGTCTAATAGAAAAAGCTATCAATCAGCAACTGCCCTTTTCCTTTGAAACTAATAAACTCCTTAGTAACCACCAATCTGGTTTTAGGCAGAGTCGTTCAACATGTGAACTTCTTTCATATGTGACCCAAGTTTGCAACAATACGTTAGAACAATCCGGTAAAATAGTTGTAGTCACTTTAGATGTCTCAAAAGCATTTGACCAAGTTTGGCATAAGTGTTTACTTGCTAAACTTACCTCGATTGGATTAAATGATACGCTCATCAACTGGGTTTCTAGTTTCCTGGATGATAGACGAATACGTGTGGTAGTTCAGGGCTTATCTTCAGTTGACATTAACGCGAGCGTACCACAAGCATCAGTTATATTGTCTACACTTTTTCTACTATACATAAATGATTTCTGTAACAGCTAACCCGGTGCATTGCTTTGCTGACCATAGCACTCTTAATTGTAGTTCATCTCAGTCTACTCACAATGGTGATCCATCTTCTATCTCAAATCAAGACATTAAAGCTGAAATTGTAAGTTCACTCAACAAGTGGGTTCAATATATCTAAAAGATATTTGGAGCTCGTATGGTTAAAAACGGCAGATACGTTTCATTACCCTCCACTTCCCTTTAACCCTTAATTTTACCCCCCTAAAAAAATTTCAAAATCCGCCCTGTGGTATCAACTCTTGTTCAATAAGGAACGTATCCAAATTTTAATCTCCTAATGGAATTAACAAGGAAAATGTATGACATTCAACTCCATGTTCACCCTCTTAAGGAGAGCATCATTTAAATCGTTTCTTGCTTTACACCTCCACCATGTAGGCCTTCATACCTGAAAATTTCATGTCTTTAAGTTAAATAGTTTGGACTGAGAGTTAGTTTAGTTTTTATAATAATATTACGAAATTGTTAAACCCAGGCTAATACTCCTTTTTCGGTTACTGTTCTAAAAATATAATTAATCCATCTAAACAACTTTTAAAATATTAAAAGTATAAGGTAACGTATAATTCATTTATGGGCTAAAGCGGTGATCTAAACTTTACTTCGGGTCACTAGTGACTTACAGTTTTACTTGAACACTCAATGCTGTTTTTTCATTTTTTTAATTCCTTTCATTTAACTTTTTTTTAAAGACTACCTTACAAACTTATTTATTGATATTTACATTATGTTGAATGTGAAATCAGATTTAGTTTGTATAACACTGTACTGCGACAGACTGCAGCTGTTCCTTTTATGGAAATTTGCCTCATTGTATTGCTTTTCCTGCATTTTTTCACAATGTCAATTTAATTATCCCATCGGCAATTTTCACTCACCGTGATATTTAAACTTGTTAATATGATTCCCGGCAGTCGCCAGACGTGTTGCCGAAGTACAAACCATAATATGGACAGTACATAAATCTTCTTCTGTCACACACATGTTGTAGTCAAATCAAACGGATTTACCAACGTTTTTTTTAAACTATGAAGCTTCCTGCTTGGTAACGTGTATCAATATATGTATAAAATCATTGACTTTGTATACAATATATATAATGTTGAAATAGATCAATTCATCGTAAAGGGAGGAACCGGTAATTTCTAGCACCAGTACACTCTACGAAACCCCAAATAGATAACTAAAAGCAAGAATATTAAGTTAAATTGCTGCCCTTGACATCAGAGTTGTTCAGTCTTCTTGGGTTTGAACGTTCCAGTTTTCAAATCCTTTAAATTAATTTTTATACTATATTTGAAACTTTTCTGGAACAAACCTAAAATCAGCTTTTTTGACGTTCACTAAATCTACCATTTTGTTATAAATTATTATTAAATAAATCAACTAATGCATAAATTTCATAAATTTTATTGTTCTGCTAGAAATGAATGATAAAAAGGGTTGGATAACGTGAGTTATAATATATAATTCACTTATAAAAATTAACCTGTATATCCAAAATGTCCACAGGCTAAATTTTTTCGTAAGATACTTGTAACATTGCTCACTTATATAATAAACTATTATTATCTTTTAATTTATGAAGTTCTAAAAAAAACTGAATTGGTATTCAATTGGTCCACTTTTTGTGCAATCACCATTACGATAAAAAATATAAGTTTATGTTGTTGTTCTATTCAGTAGTATTTGATGATTAATGAAATATAGAGACATTAACACCGCATACGGAAAGATTAAATAATCGTATTTAATATAGCTTCTTGTCCTTGTTTACTATGTACAAAAAATTAATTATCACAAATGTTCCGCTTTATTTTTAAATTACCATTACTGTTTACTTAATTAGTGCAAAATAACAAAAACGTAGCATAGCACATGTAACATTTAATACTTCTTAATTTTAATGACCGTTTGAAGACTTTACGGTAATGACAATGCATTTTATTTATTACAATGAATAATGGGTTTAAGTTAAAAAAATGAATGGAACTTTTGTGTTAAAACAAAGTATTAATTGCAAACACTCTGTATTTATAACAAGAACTAAGCTTTAGAGATGACTACGATTTATTTATAGTACATTTAGAAAATTGCTTATATCATCACGAACAAGTACGTAAGTGTATTGTTTCAAATATAGTGCAATCATGGATAAATTTATTATTGTTAGAAGTACTAATAAAAATTTTAAAATATTGAAGATGATAGCATTACTAAATTAATATAATCGATTGGACGTGTCACTTTGATTTTAATTATGGTCATGGTCAAAGAAGTATTATTTTAATTTTACAAATGTTTAAAGCTGTCAACGTAGTTAGCCATTTTCGTGTATGTCGTATTGGTCTTTGATGTCTTGCTACAGTCTGCTTCTACGCCGGCAACGTTGTTGGGACTCACAATGCTATGCATCCTCGGGATTCATAGCGACCTGATAACATATCGGGCTCAACAGAGACACTTGGTACCTATATATATATATATATATATATATATATATATATATATATATATATATATATATATATATATATATATATATATATATATATATATATATATATATATATATATATATATATATAGTTGTTGCAAGTTGCCTGCATTTAGGATTTAAATTATATTATATTTAATTACAATTGATAAAATACACGTTGTTTGGATGAGATAGCTCAAGCAGTGTGACAAGAACATTCTTCGTTTCGCATTTAACAAGAAAAGTGCAATTTTTCGGTTTTACCAAGCCACGTGTGTTTTTTCTATCATTACCACCATTATCAGCGCAAGACGGAAGCCCTAAGAGGACCACTGGCGGTGAAGCTACTACTGAGTCTTCAAATCCTTATAACGTGTATACAGTTTCGGAAATAACTAAGCATTTTCAATAGAGTGTTGTTTGCAAAATAAATAGATAAATACAGTCCACTTCAAGTTCCTTCGAGCCGGATAGAGCTTTGGATAATTATTTAATTACAAATCAATATAAGTTTAAGCCTTTTCAAGTGGGTGTCTTGTGAAAAGATAAGAACCGATATCAATTATTACATTACAATTATTATACTAACGGGTTGGTTTTTGGTTTATGTTACAATCAAATCAATTGTGGCAAGGCCAAACCAACATAATTATCGTTTTCTGCAGTGTCACATCACCTTCATTTATTACGAATAATCGCATGTGTCCCTTAATTGTGTTCAATTTAAGCTACCATACTTTATTTTCTCTTTTAATTGAACACAGCTAAAATTTATTTCCATTATAATCCGTTTACGGATCAATCTCAATTTAGTACATTTCAATTTTACATTACATACTAAAATTGCGTTGAGCCAGTAACCTTGCACTTACAATACTTTCTTTCCATTTTCATTTACCTAATAAAAATTTTAAAATGCCTCTTGAAGCAAGCAAAAGATTAGAGAAAAAGAGAGCAACTTACGCTTCGCGTATTACATAGATATATCGTTTGGGTGTTAAAGCTCAAGGCGAACTTGAATCCCGTGAAAAATTTCGAGTTGTTTACCAAAATTTACAGCCGAACCATGACAAATTCGATGAAGTCAATAACGAAATTATTATGTTAGTGGACAACGACGAATTTTTATTGCAAGATACTGTTCGTACAGAAACTGATAACTTTTAAAATGAGTGTAAGCTCATTTACAGCAAGATTGCTAAAGAAGACGAGGCAGCTACGGTACTGCCCACGCCTACTAAACAAAAGATCTCCGGTGACGCCGAAGCCGGGTTAAAATTACCAAAAATAACACTTAGCACTTTCAAAGGCGATCAGACTCTTTGGCCTACGTTCTTCGACTTGTATAAAATCTGATACATCAAAACACTAAGCTATCTAACGTAGAAAAATTACAATATTTATTTTCTTACTTGGAAGGCGAGCCTTTGAAATTACTAAGTGATATTTCAATTTCGAGCGACAACTATATGATCGCCTACAACAAATTAATTGCTCACTACGAGAATAAAAGGTTTTTAGCATCCAATGCCTTAAATGCAATCTTATCAGCTACCTTAAGAACGGAATCTGCAAAGGATTTGCGAAATCTACTAAATACATTTTCTCAGTCTTTGGCAATTTTAAAGGCCCTAGAGTTTAATACCGAATCTTGAGATTTCATACTTTTCCACATACTCTTGGAAAAATTAGATATTAACAGTCGAACCAAGTTCGAAATTCAATATAGTAACGTAGATATCCCGACGTACGATAACCTGTACCAATTTTTAGAAAGCAACTGCAAAGCACTTGAGTCGGTTCAACATTTAACTAGTTCCAAGCCGATGAAATCAATATCCACAGTCACCAATTCCAATACAAAGATTTCCTAAAGAACGTACAATAAGCCTACATTTTCACATTGTAATAGCGCGTCTGTTGAGTACTCTGACTCTGGCCTAACCTGTGTAAAGAAGCACACGTCCTTTCAAAATGCCCAAAATTCTTACAAAAAACTCCTAATGAGAGAAACACATATGTGAGCCAGAACAAACTGTGTAGCAATTGCTTACACCATTCTCATACCGTACGCCGTTGTAATTCTTCCTTTCGTTGCCGTACATGTCATTATAGACACCATTCAACCCTGCATATTTCTAAACCTGTTCCAGTTCCCAATTCTATTCCTGCCCACGATGCTGCTGCAAGTGTAGTGACCGCCAACTCCTCCGCACCTTCTACTTCTTCCAGTGACCAGTCTATAACCGTTGCTAACACTTTCGATGCTCTAACTACAGTCCTTTTGGCAACGTCAGTCATAGATATCCACGACAGTAGAGGGAATTTTCAAAAGGTGCGTATTTTGATTGATTCCGGAAGCCAATCAAATTTCATAAGTGAAATTTACCTCTAAATTTACAAAGACGCCAGTTTTCAACTACTATTTTTGGTCTGAACCAAATGTCTTCGTTCTTCTCCAAGGGGACTACCAATTGTACCATAAAACCTCAAAATATTTCTGGACCGAAATTTAATTTCGATGCAATTGTAGTTCAAAGTGTTCGTTCTGACATACCGTCCTTTAACTTACAAATTAAAGAATGGGATCACATAAAAGACTTGCAGCTAGACGAAGATAAATTCTTCCTCTCAAGCCCGATGGATTTGCTGGTAGGAGTTGACGTGTTCAGTCAAATTTTGTTACATGGTCGCCTTTTTGGAGATGTCGGCCAGACTACAGCTTCAGAAACCGCTTTTGGATGAGTTCTTGTAGGTAAAATTAACAAGCCAACCTCTGACACATACACGAACATTTTTTTCGCCCATTCCAAACTCCACCTAGATTCTATGATTACTAAATTCTGGGAAGTAGAGCAATTACCCTCAAAAACATTTCTTTCCCAGATGAAATAAAATGTGAACGCACATTTAAAGAAACGGTTACCAGAGACTCATCTGGGTGATTTACGATATCGTTACCTTTCAAAAATTCTGAACCTGACTTAGGGGACACCTACCCCCAAGCTGTACGAAGATTCCTAATGTTAGAAGCCAGATTACTAAAAAATCCCGAATTATACCAAGCCTATTCCAATTTTATGGCCATATGACTCTTATTCCGCCAAATACGAATTATTCTCCTTCCTTTTATTTACCCCACCACTGCGTACAAAGAAAAGAAAGTACCACTACAAAGTTTCGTGTAGTATGGGGCGCGTCTGCTAAAGGACCTATGGGTTTAAGCTTAAATGACACTTTACTTCCAGGGCCAAAACTACAAAGGGACATATTTTCACTTTTACTTATTTTTCGAATACATGCTATCGTATTTATCGCGGATATAAAACAAATGTTCCGTCAGTTTTTGATTACGCCTTCGCACAGAAATTACCAAACAATTCTTTGGCGATTTTCACCTGAGGATGCTCTGTCCGAATGGGTTTTAAATACAGTCACTTTCGGTTTGAATTGTAGTCCGTATTTAGCCATGCGCACTCTGAACGAACTTGCCGATCTAGAGGTAGATCGTTTTCCACAAGCTAGTAAGCTTATAAAAAATCAAATTTATGTCGATGATATCATAGGAACTTCCTGTTCCGTTTCAGAAGTCCATTCCTTATAAGATGAGTTAATTAATCTACTAAAATTAGGGTGTTTTGCACTCCGTAAGTGGGCTAGTAACTTACCTGACTTGTTAGCGGCTGTCCAAAATTCTGATCGCCAAATGACACTGTCATTTGACAAAGAGGAACCGCATTACTTAAAAGTTTTAGGTCTTCAATGGCAACCACATTCAGATTCATATTCTTATAAGTGCCAAATCGGTAATAGGCCCCTTTCTTTCAGAAATCGGGAGAATTTTTGATCCATTGGGCTTTTTATGTCCTATTCTTCTTGCTGCCAAATATATTATGTAACGTTTGTGGGCTTCCAAGATAGACTGGGACGATAAACAACAAACTCATGGAGTCAACTTAAAAATGAACTTTCAGAGCTTTCCGGCCTCAATCTTTCGCGTCGCGTATTATTAGATAATTTTCAAAGATGCGAACTTCACGGTCTTTGCGACGCATCAATGATTGACTATGGCGCAGTAGTTTATTTTCGAGTTCAAACTAACGACCAGATTTCTGTTTTCCTGGTTAGCATCAAAGGGAAAGTTGCACCTTTAAAATCCCCAAACATTCCTAAACTCGAGCTCATTTCCGCTAAACTTTTAGCGGACCTTATTTCTTTCATAAAAAACGTTTATGCAGAACAAATTATTTTCGACGAAATTACTGCATGGTATGACTCACAGGTTGTACTTTCGTGGCTGAAATCGTCTCCGAGTCGCTGGAAGACTTTTGTGGGGAACAGGATAAATCATATTTAAGAGACTGCTCCTTACGCCACATGGAGATATATACCATCAGCTTTGAACCCTGCAGACTGCGCTTCTAGAGGGATGGTCCCTTCAGAACGATTAAAAAATGAATTGTGGTGGAATGGGCCATCTTTTCTTTTGATGAATAGTACAGAATGGAGACTTGCGGATACATTTCATATTCCCCCTTAAATATGGATGAAATCTCTAAAGAAGGAAAACAGTCCGCTTTTAATTTACGTATCGAAGACAATGTTCTTAATCTGCTTCTTGAGAAGTTTTCGTCACTTTCAAAAATTCAAAGAATTTTATCTTACTGTTTTAGCGTTTCCAGCAACTTCAGGCGAGATGCTGATGAACGATTATTTGGTTCTCCTACCCCTGACGAACTACATAGGTGTTTACTGTACCTCGTAAACTATGTGCAATCGTTGGCGTTTTCCGAAATAATTGAAAAAATTATTCACAATCGATTGCTGCCTAAACCGTTCCGGAAGCTCGCACCTTTCCTGGATCCAAGTGGGTTCCTCAGGGTGGGCGGCCGCCTTAGAAATTCCGATTTAGCCTATTCGGCCAAGCATCCTTTGCTTTTACCTAGTTCCCATCGACTCACCATGCTCCTTATTGAGCATACCCACAAGTAATATTTACATCCGGGGATGAAAACCCTACATAACTTAATTTTGCAACAGTTCTGGATTCTGTCAGCACGTAAGTCTATTTACAAGGTTGTTTCACGCTGTTTGCGTTGCTTCAAAGCACGCTCCAAATTTTATGCCTCTCCAATTATGGGAGACCTGCCTACGCCTACAATTTCTCAATTAAAACCTTTTTCTCACGTGGCCATTGACTTTTGTGGACCATTTTTATAACTATTTACAGATCCCGAGGCGCAAAGGTTTTCAAAGCTTATGCTTGCGTTTTTGTTTGCATGGCCACACAGGCCATACATCTTGAACTCACGCAAGAACTATCGACAGACAGTTTTATTGCCGCTTTTCGCCGTTTTCTGGCTAGAAGACGTACCGTTTCTGCTTGTTACAGCGACAACGGCACCAACTTCGTTGGAGCCACCTACCGATTTCTTACATTAGCCAAACAAGCCGCCGAGACTTTATCTTTCATTGGCATTTTAGCCCCCCCCCCCTTCGGGCCCTCATTTCAACGACTTGGCTGAAGCGGGTGTTAAAATGGTCAAGACCCATCTGCTAACTGTAGTGGGTGCACAACGCTTAACCTTCGAGGAGTTATCTACTCTGCTTTGCCAGATAGAATCTGTTCTAAATTCGCGCCCATTGTGTGCCCGGAGTTCGGATTCTAATGATTTGGAGCCGCTCACCCCGGGGCATTTCTTAACCTTATCGTCTCTAAATTCCATAACTCCCGATTCAGACTTATCAAACATTAACGTGAAGAGCCTCTCCCGCTGGCAGCTTATGCAGCGACTTCACGCTGATTTTTGGAAAGTACTCCAGAGAATACTTGCATACTTTGCAACAACGTGAAAAATGGAGCAATTCGGTTAACGAAGCAAGCCTAAATGACCTAGTACTTATTAAATCCGACATAAAACCTCCTTTACATTGGCCACTTGGTCGAATTGTTGAGTTACATAAAGGTGATGACGGACATACCCGAGTGGTAACTGCCCAAACTGCTAGTGGGCGTTTCAGAAGATCAGTATTAAAACTGTGCCCTCTGCCTAATGCCTAATAGTAATTTTTTTTTATAAATTTCTTTCCATTACTTATTTTTTCAAGAAACTACTTCATTATGTTTAATTAAATTGATTATAAGATTTTCTTCTTTTTATACTTATATAAATATTTTATTCCTTTTTTTTTACTTAAAACACAAGGTATTTGCTGAACGGCTTATGTTGTTGCAAGTTAAGTTGCCTGCATTTGGGATTTAAATTTGTTTAAATTATTTGGAATTACAATTGATAAAATACACGTTGTTTGGATGAGATAGCTCAAGCAGCGTGATAAGAACATTCTTCGTTTCGCATTTAACAAGAAAAGTGCAATTTTTCGGTTTTACCAAACCGCGTATATTTTTCTATCATTACCACCATTATCAGCGCAAGACGGAAGCCCTAAGAGGACCACTGGCCGGTGAAGCTACTACTGAAACATAATGCAAAATAAGATCTATTGTTATAAACCTGTTACCATATTCACGTAATCTCATTGTTACAACGACAACTATTACTAATAGATATCCAGAGTGATGCCAATAGTTAAATTAGGTAACCATCTTTACCAGCAAATGGCAATAGATAAATTTGGTAAACACACTATTCATCGTCACAGTGATGTCATAAAACAAAATGATCTCTATTATGAAAATTTTATTTCTTTCTCTACAGTAACAGTAAGAATAGAGTTCTTCTCTCTATTGGTGCAGAGAGTAAGTATCTCATTCCGTGTAACGAAGGTACCGTATTTTATTGCAAGCGGAATGATTCAAATCTTCGCGTACACAGAGACGGTAAAAAATGTATACTGGTGTGCGAAGTTATTGGTTATACTATAAAAAAGAACGATGTGCTCCAATTGACCATACAGGAGATTATACAGTTTGCAAATCCAACAATTATCGCCACAGAGATCTTACTAAAATCCAAAGTGACAAAGTGAATAAAACTGATGTAGAAGAACTGAGCTAATAGGCAAACGAAATTTTCCACCATGCTGTACAGTACTCAAAGGTTCAATCTATTTCAAGCTGATTTAGTGGAAATGATACCGTATGTTCGGATAAATAAAGGACTTCGATATGTTTTCGTGAAAGTAAACGCATTTTGGAAACACGTCTGTGCTTCTCTCATTAAACGCAAGAATGGTAAACTAATCGCGGATGTGATGAATAAACTTATGTCTGGTTTGCAAAGGACACCTAAACATATGCAAACTGATATGGGGATGGAGTTTTATAGTTCAGAATATAAAACGTAGTGAAAACATGTAGTACCAATCATTACAGTAGTTATTCCAACTCAAAAAGTAGCATAGTTGGATGTGTAATGGCGCCCTTAAAGCAATAATGTGGAAAACATTCAACATGCAAAGTGCCTATTAATGGTTATCAATACTACCTTAAATTGTTGCAGATTATAATTCAAGAAAGTATAACGCTTCCGAATACAACCGATAGATGCAATGATTAAAAGGTTATAAAGTGCTTGACCGTAAACACTTAAACCTAAAACGGGGGATTATGTACGTATTATCAAACAGGGAAGTATATTCTCTAAGGATTACACACCTTATTGGAGTTAAGAAGTCTTTCAAATATCAGCAGTAAAACAATCAAGCCCAATTATCTGCATATTATATGATAGCCGAGGTCGAGCGCTTGAAGCATGTTTGTATGTGCCAGAGCCTCAAAGTTCTCACAGTTCATAGATTTGTAACAAAAACGTTATAGAAAGCGTTAGGTACGTTCACTTCTATTTACTGTAATACCATCATGTAATAAATTTCTTTTAGATATATTACTGTTTACACAAAATATTACATTCTACTGAAGCATTTCACAAATGCACATTTACGATGTAGGAAATGCAAACCATCGTTTCTGTTTAATCTTAGTGCGCGGCGAATATGTGAACTAATAGCCAATTGGGTCCATTTTGAAAAATTGGGGTTACTACCTTGTACCACAAGAGAAGAGCTTTACGGATATATATATATATATATATATATATATATATATATAATAATAGTAGTAACATAGGGGCGATTCTGGCCCACTTTGACGGGAAATTTAAATGTTCAAGGCAATTCTTAGAATTTGACCTTCTTGGCTGAATTAAGTCAAGGTCATGTGTAAATTCAAAATTATTACAATTCTTAGAAATCAGTTTTCAAGGTTAATTGACCTGCTGGGGTATTCTTAGAAATAGAATAGTTGTTGTCAAAAAAGTTAGTCAAGGTCAAATGGTTCTCGTATTGGCTAAATTGAGTGTAGCTCTTCCAGGCTAAATTTTATTGGTATCATATTACAATTCACAGAAATCTAAAAACTTCTTGGCAACAAGCAGAATGACGGTATTTGTTATGCGGAAAAGTAGGTCAAAATTAAATGCTTCTTATATTGACTATATGTATCCGTGCATCTGTGAGTATCTGCTCCATTTTTGATCTGATTTGGGTGGTTTTTATGTATCTGGTCAAAGGTATGAAGTGATAGTTGTAGAGGTGTCATATTACAATTCTTAGAAATCAATTTTCAAGGTCAAAGTTTATTAAACTACAGGGGTATCACATTACAATTCTTAGAAATCTATTTTCAGGGTCAAAGGTCATTGACCTGCAGGTGTGTAATATTACAATTTCTATAAATCAATTTTCAAGATCAATGTTTATTGATCTGCAGGGGTATTACAATTCTTAGAAATCTATTTTCAGGGTCAAAGGTCATTGACCTGCAGGTGTGTACTATTACAATTTCTAGAAATCAATTTTCAAGACCAAAGTTTATTGATCTGCAGGGGTATTACAATTCTTAGAAATCTAAACATATAATCAGTTCGTGGAAACATAAAGAATGACTTGTTGTCTATGTTAAAAAGTAGCTCAAGGTTAAATTGTTCTCGTACTGGCTAAATTGAGTGAAGCTCTTCAAGGTCAAAATTTATTGGTATGTTACAGTTCTTGGAAATCAGCTTTCAAGGTCAAAGTTTATTCAACTAAACATATCTAAACACAGAATCAGTTCATGGGAACATGAAGAATGACAAGTAAAAAGTAAGTCAAGGTTAAATTGACTCAAGTTCTTCAAAGCAAAATTTTGCTGGTATCATATTCGATTTAGATTGCAATTTCTAAAATCTTATAATCTGGTGTGTTTCTATGAAAAATCCACAACAAGTTGTTGACTACCGCCGTTTTCGTGAGAAAGAATTCCACGGTAGTGAGGATGACTTTTATAAGGAGTTTGAAGGTGTTATAAACGCTAAGTATAATGTTAATTCACATAACACTGTATTCTTAATGGAAATATTGTATTATCGTCCTGCTTATCTAATGTATAATATTTACTAAATAAAGAAATATTAATAATTATGACTTGTTTTTGTGATCTCGATTTAAGCATAAATGCCCTGTTTTGTCCAGCTTGGTAAACAATGTTCGCTAAGAAGCGAAAGAGTGCAGGTAGTGTAGTGAATACTCTAACCAATAAACTTCCCAGTGAATTGCATTTACCTGGTACTAACCACTTAGATGCTCAGTGCAAACTTCATGATATGAGTTATAGAGATTACCGCGATTTAGTAGACATAAAGTAGACAAAATTTTAGAAGCAAAAGCTTGGGAACGTTTTAAATCATCAGACGCAACATTAGGTGAACGGACTGCACATTTAGCAGTCGGTAACATCATGAAAGCAAATTAGAAAATGGAGTGAAAACGTCGATCTAATCTGAAGAAATCGTTATGGAATGGTGGAAATTTATGGCATTTACGAAAATAATAGCTAAAAAATTAAACCTAACGGAAATTTCACAGACTTCAGTAGAATGTAAAGTCAGGGCTTTCAACGGCAAAACGTGTAGTAAAAAGTTTAGGAGGAAAGAAAGAAAGGATTATTACCAATCGGTGCTTTAGCTAACGGTGCATTGGGAATTGCTAAAGCAGTCAATGAAGCTAAAAATTTCAAAAAATTGTAAGAAAAGACGTCGCTATAATCGCATGATGGAATCTATCGCTTTAGGCACCATGAAAATCGGCGCACTTTGTCTGAAACCATACAAATCTGGTGGTGCGTTATACTTAAAACCGTTTCCAAAAAAACTGAATAGATTACTCCAACGACCGTTAACAGATATTAATTTAAAAAGATACAAAAAATATATACCCTACCTTAGGGATATTTTTATGAGAGATAGCATGACTAAATTACCATGGAAAAATGAATCTGGAATTATTAACTTAGATAGCCAAGTAGGGCCAGGTACGCATTGGGTTTGCTACAAAAAGCAAGGTAAAAGGGTATGGTGTTACGATAGCTTTGATAATCTTCGACCACCAATCGAAGTGATTAACTACTTTCGGGGATGTAAAATATATTATAATTACAAGCAAGGTCAAGAATTTAGTACTATTAGTTGCGGACACCTATGACTACAATTGTTATGTAAATAATCGATACAACGTCAAATTTTCTCAGTTAGGTCGATAACATTCAGCTAGCTACAACTTCTATCCACCAATAGAACTAAATTTGGGGAAGAAGACTTTACGGTTGTATCAGCGTTAGAAACTACAGGAAACGATAGATTTTATTTTAGAACAAATCCATCTCATTTTCAGGTGATTAATATTCCACAGGGTGCATATGGGTTAGAGGATATTAGCGATTATCTAAAATCTAAGATACCCGCAGAATGGTTTATCATTAGAGCGAAGTAGACTTAAATGTGAGATAACAGTTCATCAATTTTATTATAGAAAATAGCAGTGTTCGCATGCTAGGGTTTGAATCCAAAGTATTAGAACCAAATATTTTAAACACTCCAACCTACACGTAGAGTGCAACATTATAAAAGGATCTAATTGAAACAGGAACCTTCAAAAGTATTATACGAGATTGACGTTTCAGTTCCACCAGATAGCGATCCAAACTGCTGCTATGGTAACGTTGATGCAGCAATAACCTTAAATAAAATTCAATGGAAAGTACCACACTTAGCGCTTAGTGGTGTTGCGAAACTTAACTTGTTTCAAGCAATCAATAAAAATTTTATTATTACAGTTTCATTTCGTCAATGGAAGTAATATGAATTGCCTGCTTTAAAGCAAGCAACCTCAGACATATGACCAATAAAAACATCAACACAACTGGAAAAATCGCGTTGGATGATTGTTGCATTCCAACAAGGTAGAAGGTACACAAAGCCGGCAAGGGCTAGTATATAAATAAAAATGTAATTATTCGTTTAGTTTTATTTCATCCACCACCAAACATGAAAGTAATTGTTCAGAAACAAAAACTTCCAATTCAAAATTACGACGCAGTTGAAAAGTTTAGTATATGATAATCTCCTAAACTACTTTCAGTAGTTACTGATCCGTTTAGGTACTAACAGCTATCTGCTTACTGCAAACAACTATCTGTTCATGGTAAACCAGTATCTGTTCAGTAAACCCGTTTTACTAGAATGAGATGATATTAAGGAAAAAGAGTATTCCATATAATACCTTAAACTGCTTTCAGAAGTTTAGTAATTACTGGTCCGTTTAGGTATTGACAGCTATCTGTTTAGTGTAAACAGCTATCCGTTCAGGGTAAACCGGTTCAGTAAACCCATTTTACTATAATGGATAATATGTCGAAAATGAAATGAACACGAAAGGTAACAGATAATTAAAGTGCACCGGACTAACTCGGTAGGACAGAGGGCCGTGTGCGTGTGTTGAATTTCAAATACTGAAAGTGGTTAGTCGTATTGTCGAAAGTCGCAAATAAGGGTGCGTCGCAAATTGAATAAAGCCCAGTAATGGGCGCCAGAGTGTTATTAAAACAAAATCGGTAAGAATATAACTGGATACACTATTAATCATTAATTCATAAATAATTATGTCAAATTCATTTTGAGATTGCTGACGCATCGTGGTGTTTAAATCGATATATTTTTTTATCCATGCGGACTGTTTAAAACATAGTATATGGTGTACTTTTACCAACTTCAATCCATATTTTAAATAAACTTTCAAATTTCTGTAATAAATTACGTAATTACGTATTGGATACAATGCGAGCAATAATTTTTTAATTTTGGAATCAGGTACAGGCGGAACCAAATGTTCGGGTGCCAATGGTAGAGCAACATGACTCATATAATTCTATGGGACAGTCTAAATCACACTCGATTATACAACCAATTTCCGAATCATCCACAAAAGAAAAGTCACCAAATGGTAAACATTCTGACATGGCGGGTCCACATAAGTTATTTACGTCGTAGTATATTAAATATACACTTTCGGAAGTGGAGTCAAATTTTTCTCCCATGTACTTATTGTTAGCTTTAACATACCGACTAGAACGTTAAGCTACACCACCTATTAATTCCTCTTTCAATAAACATTAGCATATAAATGTAAACAATTCTAAATTTACTTGTGTAATTTTAAGCAAGCGTCGAATGCTAAACCGGAGGCTGTACAATAGTGCCGGGGATCAAGTTTGTAAGTACTTAAAGTTTCCAAATAGTCTGATGAATTTTCAATAGTACTACTGCCGGGGATCAAGTTTGTAAGTACTTAAAGTTTCCAAATAGTCTGATGAATTTTCAATAGTACTACTCATAAATCTGAAAGTGTCAATAAATCTAAACTTAATTTTAGTGCCTTTCATTACTTTTGTGAAAGAGATATATTTTTGTTTATAGGCAGCAGTAAAATCAAACCGGCAACAATAGTCAATTCTATAACGATGAAATGTGAATAATAACTTGATAAATTATGAAACACAACTGGTCTTTGTAGTTTAGGTTACATGTCTGATGTGATGCTCCCCGAAATGCTCATGTAAACTGGTTATGGTCTCTAACTTTTATATCATAATCAGTAAATGGTGTTCCGTAAATGCGACAAACTGTAGCGCTTTCAAATTGTTCAAACTGACTGGGGATTAAAAGTATCTATAGGAATTAGTTTATTTATTATTTAGGTGGTCTCCAATGTGCAATAGTAAAGCCTAAATCGAAATAGAGAATCATTGTATGAACACTTCAATAGTAAGCAATGCTGAAGGGCATGTTTAGAGTGAAATAGAGCATTACTTTCGATGCCTGCTAGATTTGTACACTTTTCTAAAATACTTTCTAAATCAGCATAAAATACAAATGATACCTTTTCCTGGAATGCGAAATTTATGAACTGCAAATTCATTATTTCCCTTCGGTAGGTAGCCCAGCAGAGCATTGATTAAGATGATAACAGTGAGTGACACGTTTTTGTAGAAAGCAATCTAAAGAAAAGTGGTGTAAGCATCGGTAACAAATAAATTTCTTGCACATATTCGATAGTTGTTTATAAACAAGAGCTGACATTTTTAATCCAAATGAAATAATAAACAGTATTATTTTTTGTATTAATAACATCCGCAAAGGAACCACCACCATGATAATTAGTACACATTACTAAAAGATATATCACTATTTTGATCTTCACTTATTACAAATGGTAATATACTTTTCCTTGAATGCAAATTGAATAGAAAAGTGAACTGAATCATAATTCAAAACATCTCCACAATGAGGACATCAGTGAACTCTAACTTTTTTGTAGTTTATAATAAACATTTTCATTATACCACTCACGTAAATTGGTCGCAATATCAATGAAATATTTTAATGGCAAAAGTCTTCCAACTTGATAACATGCTTTTGAGGTTGAATGAAATTGCAGCTAAAACAACATTCACCTTTAGCATCAATTGTCTTTAATTTAACCTTTCGTGCGAAACTATTGTGTGTATTTTGTGAAAAAATAAGTGGACCCTTGAAGTTTGCTATATTGATTATAATTCCTGTAAGTAACCTACCATCAAAGCATGAATCTGGAGAGTACCAACCGAACATGCGTGTACGTTTTTTAATGGTATTGACAATTCTACTACATGTTTTCTCAGAAGCGTTCTTTAAGCGTCTTACAAAATAACACTTTAACAACGATCAATTCCTTTCAAGCTTAAACAGACCTTTATTTGCCTCTAAATAAATTTTATTTTGACTTATATCTTACAATAGCTTAATATTATTGTTAACTATACGGACGTGCTTTACAAATTCATTTTTTGTTGTTCACAATGGAATAAATCTTGTTAAACTAACGATGTCACTAATACTTGGTATAACATTACTCATAGTCACCTTCAAAAGTGTATCCAACCATGTAAAAATATGAAACACACACTTGTTATGTAACTGGTGATTACGTAATAATGATCTTTTAGTAAATATTTTATTTATTATAACTAATATCTAACTGCTTTTCACAGCTAAATTAATATACTTTAGGTTTACAATAAAGTTTCGATTGCAATGTATAGACTGACATGAAACTGCTCTTTATTTACTTATATAGGCGCATAAACCGCATTCAAGGTCAAAATAAGGTAAGTTCTTGGAAACGAGAAGAATGACATGTTGTTTTCTCGCACTTACAGTGTTATCATGTCTCAAGGTCAGGGCGTGTTGCCTGGTTTGGCAAGAGGGTATTCTAAAAATGATATTTATTTGTTGTAATAATAAATAAAAATCTTTCTCAACAACCCGTCATTCTTCTTGTTTCAATTGATTCTATTTTTAGATTTCTCAGAATTGTTATATGATAGCAATAAAATTTGACTTTGAAGAACTTGACTCAATCTAGCCAATATAAGATTCATTTAACCCTGATTTACTTTTTAGCATAGCAACCTGTTCATGTTTCCATCAACTGATTGTATGTTTAGATTTCTAAGAATTGTAATATCCCCTGCAGGTGAATAAACTTTGACCTTGAAAACGGTTTTCTAGGAATTGTAATACCCCCTGTAGGTGAATAAACTTTAACCTTAAAAATTGATTTCCAATAACTGTAATATACCAATAAATTTTGACCTTGAAGGGCTAGATTCAATTTAGCCAATACGAGTACTATTTAGCCTTGACCTACTTTTTAGCATAGACAATAACCTGTCATTCTTCATGTTTCCACGAACTGATTCTATGTTTAGATTTCTAAGAATTGTAATATGGTGCCCCCTGCAAGGCAATTAACTTTAACCTTGAAAATTGATTTCTAAGAACTGTAACACTCCTTCAGATCAATAAATTTTGGCATTGAACACTGATTCCTAAGAATTGTAATAAACCTGCAGGTCAATAAACTGTGACCTTGAAAATTGATTTCTAAGAACTGTAACACCCCCGAAGATCAATAAATTTTGGCATTAAACACTGATTTCTAAGAATTGTATTACCCATGCAGGTCAATAAACTGTGACCTTAAAAATGGATTTTTAAGAATTGTATTACCCCTGCAGATCAATAAACTTTGGCCTTGAAATTTGATTTCTAAGGATTGTAATAGTATACTCCTGCAGGTCAATAACTGTTGACCTTGAAAATTGTTTTCTAAGAATTGTAATATGACACCTCTACAACTATCACTTTATACTTTTTAGATATCTTGAGATATCTTTTTAACGGGTTTGCAATAGATACTTCCTGCGATCAATAAACTTTGACCAGATACATAAAAACCACTCAAAACAGATCAAAAACGGAGCAAATACACACAAATACACGGATACATAGACTCAATACAAGAACTATTTAATTTTGACTTACTTTTTATCATAACAACCTGCCATTCTCCTTGTTGTCATGCGCTTTTAGATTTCTACGAATTGTAATATGATACCAATAAAATTTGACCTCCAAGAGCTGTACTTAATTTAGCCAATACAAGACCTGTTTAACCTTGACTAACTTTTTAGACAACAACCTGTTCATGTTTCTACGAACTGTTCAGATTTCTAAGAATTGTGGTAAGGTGAATAAACTTTGACCTTCTATTTCTAAGAATACCCCTATAGGTCAATTAACCTTGAAAATTTATTTCTAAGAATTCTGTGAATTAACACATGGCTTTGACTAAATTCAGCCAAAAGGTCAATACTTTGCTCCTCAGACAAACCGTTACTGTATTCTAACATTTTAGAATTGAGCATGTTTGTGAAGTGTAAAATCGCCATATTACTTTAGGACGATTATAATTGTTAACATTAATACTAAACCATACTGGCCAAAGTTATCTTTGACTGATGTCGATTTACAGAAAAGGCAACAAAACTGCAACCTATGGTGTTACAGGTTAGGTTATGTTAGGGGGATGTATATTCGGGGGACGAAATGTCCGGGGGACGAAATATCCGGGACGAAAGGTGCGGGGGACGAAATATTCGGGGACGAAATGTCCTACGTACACATTTCATGTTAATAGATTACTGTTTTAACGTGAAAACGTGTGACGCCCCACCAAAATTTTATTATCTCCAGTACTACAATTGTGTCGATAAACGTTTACTAACGTATCGTTCATATCTTGTTGCAGCAGGATTCATTTCCACATCTACCGACGACACGGTTGACTGCTTCACATGTGGAGTTAGAATAAACCAATGGAAACAATCTGATAATGCACTATAGGAACATCTATTTTACTAGCACCGTGTCCATGCAGGTGCAGTGAAACAAAAATGAACAAGACCTTTTGCACTTGTACTAAATAAAATGTTTTATTCCTAGCGAAAAACATACAGCTGAATGAATACACTTACATATAATATACGTTCTAGCTAGATCGTACATTTTTGAGTTGAGTGACCTTGACTCGTTTCGGTGATGTCTATGGGGCACATTGGACAAGTATGACGTCAAACAAGTGGGACACTTGCGAGGCCTTCCAATTATGCGATCTTCAAGAAGTAGGGCACACGAATGATCTTGGTAAACTTGAACCTTGAAATTGTGTATCATCGGTATTATGGACCCTGAAATTGTGTGTTCCAGAAGCAAATGGTTAACTTTTCTTAAAACAAGGCAAAAAGCATTTCTTTGTAAATTAAACAAATGTTGCGCAATGTATTTAGTTCTAGTACCTTTCATTAAAAATAAATTGCTTTTGTTAATGTAAGCTTTCTCATCAATGTGAAAACATTTTGTTTGTCTACTGTATCTATGCGTATTTTTTTGATATCACCTAACAATTATTTCACACAATTACGTGTATGTTTGTGTATATTCCGAATTCACAAACGAAAGAAACGTAATTGTTTGTACCCGGAAAAATATCTCTTCCATGCTTCGCTACATCAAGATTACAAGTTGATACGCGAATAATTACTTATAGTAGTAGCTGTTTGATTATCAAGATACTGTGTTCATGTGTTGTTTATTCTGTTTTTACCTTCAAACCTACATATACATATGTAGGGTATAGAAGGTTATGCATTTTCACTATCGCTAAATCTACTCATTAGCGCTTTTAAAACTTTTGCCATCGACCATCATGTCTGAATGTGTATGCGTGTGTGCGTGCGTGCGTGTGTCCGAGTGTGCGTGTGTGCGTGTGTGCGTGTGTGCGTGTGTGCGTGTGTGCGTGTGTGCGTGTGTGCGTGTGTGGTGTGTCGTGTGCGTGTGTGGTGCGTGTGGTGCGTGTGTGCGTGTGTGGTGTGGTGTGCGTGTGTGCGTGTGTGCGTGTGTGCGTGTGTCTGTGTGCGTGTGTGCGTGTGTGCGTGTGCGTGTGCGTGTGTGCGTGTGGTGTCGTGTGTGCGTGTGTGCTGTGTGCGTGTGCGTGTGTGCGTGTGCTGTGTGCGTGTGTGCGTGTGTGCGTGTGTGCGTGTGGTGTGCGTGTGTGTGTGTGGTGCGTGTGCTGTGTGTGGTGTGTGCGTGTGTGCGTGTGCGTGTGCGTGTGTGTGTGCGTGTGTGCGTGTGCGTGTGTGCGTGTGGTGTGTCGTGTGCGTGTGTGCGTGTGCTGTGTGCGTGTGTGCGTGTGCGTTGTGCGTGGGTCGTGTGCTGTGTGCGTGTGCGTGTGTGGTGTGCGTGTGTGTGCGTGTGCGTGTGCTGTGCGTGTGTGTCGTGCTGTGCGTGTGCGTGTGTGCGTTGTGTGCGTGTGTTGCGTGTGTGCGTGTGTGTGTGCGTTGCGCTGTGCGTGTGCGTGTGTCGTGTGCGTGTGCGTGTGGTGTCGTGTGCGTGTGCGTTGCTGTGCGTGTGCGTGTGTCGTGTGCGTGTGGTTTGCGTGTGTGTGTGTGTGTGTGTGTGGGTGCGGTGGGTGTGTCGTGTGCGTGTGCGTGTGCTGTGTGTGTGTGCGTGTGTCGTGTGCGTTGTGCGTGTGCGTGTGCGTGTGCGTGTCGTCGTCTGATGTGCGTGTGGTGTGCTAAGTGTGGTGTGTCGTGTGTGGTGTGCTGTGTGTGTGTTGGGTGTGCGTGTGCGTGTGGTGTGCGTTTGTGCGTGTGCTGTGCTTGTGCGTGTGCATGTGCGTAATTGTAGTGCGTGTGTGTGCTGTTCTGTCGTTATGTGTGCGTGTCGTGTGCTTGTGTGTGTAGGTGTGCGTGTGTGCGTGTGCGGAAATTCCTAGATGTAAAATTTGTGTTTAAGGTTGTTCATTTGGTAAGAACTGATTAGATTTTGGATAAGATCAGTGGCGTGTGAGGGGAATTTATTAGTGTCAATTTTGGTGTTAAAACAACTGCATATTTCAAATATATAAAAATAGTGATATTGCTTTAACAGTTGTTATTATTTTTAGCATTTTTAAATGACGCTGATTAATTTAGCGACAAATAAGTTGCTAAGGAGTATTTAAGTTAGTTCAATTGTTTGTTTCAAAACACTGTATTTCAAATATATAGAAAGAGTAGAGATTGTTTAAGGAGAATTTAATTTTACATAAATTTTCTTTATAAAGGTTTTAATGTAAAACGAAATAAATGTAAAATCAAATAAATATGATTGAAAATGCTTAAGCTGCATTATTGATATTTTTATAGCAGCGGGCTGCGTTGGAATTTTTTTTATTTTAACTTGTATTTGCGTCTATTAATCTCTATCTGACATGAAGTTTTAAACGTCATTCTGACAAAAGTTACTGTTCTTGTTTTTACAATGTTGCCTGTTTTCGTTATGAATGTATAAAAAATGGGTTGCATAGTTATCCTAAAAAAATTGAAATTAAATTTATTTCATTTCTTTTAATTTATGTTAGTATCTAGATGTCTATTATCCTCTGTCTGCCATGAAGTTTTAAACGTCTGTTTGACATATATTATTGTTTTTACGTTTACAATGTACTGTAAATCTAGTAAAAAATGCACGTATATTTTTGTTTTGGTTTTGAATTGTCAAATTCCTGACTTTGAGGGATCGAAAAATCATAACTCATGGTTTAAACTATTTTAGACACCCAAGGATAAATATGATAAATGAGAAGTTATTCTTTATAAATTAAGCCTTAACTCTAGCTTGACGCATTGCTTGTATTTTTGACTAACCGCGAACTTAATGAATGCAAGTGCAGGTGAGAATAAAGAAGAACGGCAACATGCGATGGTCGATGAAATGAATTCGCTCAAGAAAAATGTTACGTGAGTATTAAAAATATAGTATATAAAAATTAAATACAAGCTGGATGGAAACGTGAACGAATATAAGGGAAGAGTTTGTGCAGAAGGGTATTCTCAAGTTAAATTTGTTGATTTCCTGTCGAACCGAAATGGATTCTGCAATGATCGGTGGATATTTTGGTTCATACTCCAACGGTGTTTTCGTATTTGAGTGCTGTCCGTCTGGTAGATTAAATGTAACATTTTTTGGTGTACTTTTCCCAATTTGATTAACGTGTCGTTTTACCATTCTGTTTTTGTCCAATTTGACAATGTAGTGTAATTTTCCCAGGCATTTTGGTGCTGTTCCAGCTTTCCAAATGCCATCGTTTTTTATATCAAATTCCGTTACGATGTCCACTTGAAATGAACTAAAAATCACACATACCATAAAACCGTACAACTTGCCATGGGCAACGGAACAAAATGTGTTAGGGGAGGGCCCAACGTCTTTTCAAGTAAAAATTAGAATATTTGAAAAATTTTACCCATTTTTAAACTGGTAAATCAATAAGGTATGCAGATATACTATATATACAATCAAATCCAATAAAAGCCATTTTTTTCCCACTAGATTTTAGGATTAAAGTTAAGTATAGTAGTTTACTGAACAAAAATGAAAATAATAGTCGCATAAAACATTGCGGTACGTAAGACAAACTGCAACGTTAAACTGTTCCTGCATAATTTTTCTACTCTATATTATAGCAAATATAACACGTTTCGGAAACGAACTGTACTTTCGACATGAGGCTTAGTCCTGAGAAACACTGATTCTGCTCATGAGTGAAATTCATGCATTATGATTTTTTCCCAAGTACTTGACTACTCTCAGAATCGAACTTTGGTTCCTTTCAATTACAAGTCTGACACCTTTACCACTGAGCCACTGAGTAATCCAACATAGATTTTTGTTTTATTCTCGTACTTAGCCACTATCTGTATGGTACCCCATTGGTTGCGCTGGTCTTCGTTCCATACATATTCGGCGATGCTTGACTTTCTATTTCGCCTTTGCGGATGTTGTTCTTATGTTCCTGAATACTCACTTTGAGTAGTCTACTGCTCTCTCCTATGCATGCTCTGCCACATTCGCATGGTAGGTTGTATACACAATTATTGGAATTCTGTTCTTCATTGTGTGGTTTGTGGTTGTTTAGTATTCCTCTGAGCGTTCTGGTAGATTTGAAGGCGTTTCTGGCTACCTTTGGTATTTTGTCTGAGGTACCTTATATATATATATATATATATATATATATATATATATGGTATTATCGCTGAATATTTAGGTTCTTCTTTTTCGGTTACCCTTTCCCTGTTTAGCTTAGGTGTTAGATCGGGGTAGCCATTCTCTTAAGTGTTTTAGCAATATTCTGTTTCTCTTTTTTCAGGTCTTCTTGTTTTGAGCCTATTGTTTTCCCTCTATAGTACAAGCATTTTACTACGCCTAATTTCACGCTTTTGTGGTGATTGGAGTTGCAGTGTAGGTACCTCCCCGTGTGGGTAGGTTTCCCGCACACACTTATCGTGAAAGTGTTGTCATTCCTGTGTGCAAGTACATCTAGGAATGGCAGTTTTTGTTCCGACTCCAATTCCATTCTGAATTTTATGGAGGGCTATTTAGATGCCCTTCGCGTGTTAAGGCTGGTTCATGCACCATTTAGGATTTAAAATTGAGTAAGTGTTTAAATTAACATTTATGATTTAATATTTTAGTGAGCAGTTTATACATCATTTCAAAAACACTCTTATCGCGTAATGAAATATTCGTCCAGGATGGTTTTCTCCCAGGCAGAGTATTCAAGTTTGTAAAAAAGTTTTGTTTCACAAAAATTAAAGTTACTAATTCAAGATGAAATATATAATAAGTTGCTTAATTCAAATAAAAAATAGTATTACGTAAACAATGTAGTTTCGTAATTTCAAATTATTCTTGCTACTCCACACATACGAGAAAGTTGTAAAATTTTTAATTAATTATTTATGTGACTTAATTAAATTTATGGAAATCATTACATAATAAATTTATATTCCTCTGACGTTATTTTCAAAAACGTTGAGAGTTTTCTACGCCAGAGTCCCCTTCAGTCGATCCACTAATCCCGGCATTAGAATCACTACCAGAAGCCGTTCCTGCCTTTCGACGATTTCAATAAAACCGCGAGACGCGCTACAGGCACTCTCATTCCGTTCACATTCTCAGTCTGAGCGCAGACCCGCGCTAATCACCACGGGTCTCCTGTGAAACCCCATAGCCTGTTCCTGTTCATCCGTTCATCCTCATTCCGCCTGAAGGTATTTCAATGCACCAGGGTTTACTGCTGCTTAAATCTGTGGTCACCTGCTTGTAAGTTAATTATACAACGTTACACTTACGCCAGTAAACGACGCCGCGTCGGGAAATATTCCCGAAGTAATCTTTTACTTAATCCATTGGATAAAAAGGTATTCGCCTAAATTCTACCGATCCCCGGAGTATCAATTAAACAGCGCAACGGGGATAAGCCCATTTTTTAATTGATATTCTGCCCACACACCTTATACAAACGTACACAAATACGTCTTTACCAGGCACAATAAATTAAAAGTCGAAGTGCAGGAAGCTGACAGATTGAAAGTAACAAGCCACCCGAAATTAGACCATATTTCGGTCAACAAATTTCGTAAATCACGATGACATTACGTACAACCGTGAGTATTACATTTTCGTCTCACCTAACGTAATTACCAGTTTAAAATAAGTTTCGTTTGAAGCTTACTTCTTAGTAGAAGTCCTGAAATCGCTTTCCTACCCGTTCACTCATCAGGAGATATCCAGAGGACAGCACAAATCATGATCTAACACCTTAGTTAAATGCCAACGCACCTTCCGTTGTCCTATCGGCCTGTATATTTAACAGTTCTGAATACAGAAAGGTCCCGAAGATTTAGAAGTCATACTCCGTTCCAAGGCTAGGAGAAAACTTTATTTCTTATCGGCGATCCTGATCCCGTATCCGATAACCCAGACTTGAGGGAGTAATCCTTCTTCAAGAATTCCGTACCTGTGAAGGGTTTGGTTTAACCTGTACATGATAACCCATCTTTAAACTAAACGTTCCTGAAGGTTTAAATACCTTACAACCGGCCCCGAATTAGAGGCACGCCAGGTAGCTATTATTGTCGCTGTCGAATCGAGAAGCTCAAAAGCAATCCAGCAGCTAACGCTTTACGCGCCCCCGCACCAAGAATAGACAATAGGAAAGTATTCATATTTAATTTCAAAGATATGCCCTTCGCGTGATTTATGCACCATTTAGGATTTAAAATTGAATAAGTATTTCAATTAACATTTATGATTTAATATTTTAGTGAGCGATTTATTGATCAAGTAGTATTTAAAAAAGGAAAAGCCCAAATAAACAGGGTCTAACTAATTACTAAGACTGCGCACAGCGGTTTTCATTTAATATTTAACGTTTTAGATTTCAGAAGTTAAAGGTAAACCAACTTTTCTTTAGTATTAAGTCGTAAAACTTGAACAATCACGTACATACCTTATCCTATAACCTCACCTTTAACTTTTAAGCTATAAATGGTTCATAAATCAGCCTTTATGTAGGTGCATTATTAAACCATAAATCTCATGATAAAAATTCTCACAACATCCCCCAAACAAATTTACTCCTTTTTAACATCAACATTCATACTTACATAAAATACTTTTGAAGGCATCAATTCTTAGACCTCCAAACGCACAATGACCAGACATATCTTTCTATTACCATGATTACCTCCAGGATCGTTCTAATCAGGTGGTGCAATGGGTGGAGAGTATACGAGCGGCAAACCGGAGGGGCGACGATAGACACCCGGTTACAGAAAAATTCGAAAAGCGACAAATTGAAAATAACTACGAAACAACCATAACATGCATGTAGTACATATCTTTCAAAATCTAAGCATACAAAAATAAAAGTTTTGGAGTAGTTACTGTTGCGTGTAAACCTATATTGTGAACGAATTGTGAAGTTTTTATATTCGATTTATTTTTAGCTATAACCTTTACATAATAGGACTTAGAGCCCCTCCTGCTAGAGGAGCTCCTTTAGAAACGATTCACTTTACTTCTTAATTATGAATCTCGCCTTACTTTCAGCTTATTTGTAACATCCAAAAATTCATTTGTGCATAACTCTGTTAATTGATATATCTATTTTAACTTCTTGTCGATATGTACTAAACGCACAATTCGTACACTCAATGTTGAAAAACATTGCATGTCTTCAGTTGTGTAATTTAACAAAAATCCGGTTAATGTTAATAATTTTTACCAAAAGTAAATAGGTATGACATCTGTCGGCGTCTAGCCAAACTCTGTATTATGCAATGGTTGTAAACACCAATACTTTAGGTTAGTTTACGAAATTATCGTAAGAGGGCGATGTTTAATGTATCAAATAGCCAATGGGAAAATCGTTTATTGAATATACATCTAATACATCACAAATTCGATTTTGATAAAAATGCTTTTTCACTTTCTTCCTCGCCATATTGGAGACGCTATGAAAATTCTGTGATTTCTTTTACACTTTCTCTAATAAACGGAATTGTTTCGGATACTAATAAAAGATTTCAAAACAATAGGAATTCCTACCAAATTTTCTATTCCTATTGATCGCAAGCTTTGCGCATTTTAAACAAAATTTAATCGTGTCCAATAAAGGGGAACGGAACCCATACAATCTACAAGTATAAAGCTTTAGATTCAAACCTAGCAGGCTCGTTTTCACATTTATCGCACGCCTCACAACTTAGTGCGATTATCAATCAATTTGGGGGTTAGAAGGAAAAATTATTTTTCTTACGAACCTACTATCCTTCATGTGTAACATTACGGTAACTTAAATGGGAAGTTGGACTGGCTGCTCCAGAACAGACCATTGGACATATCATACCGGGAGTGCTGCGAGAGTTAGATTTACAGTTACAGATAAACTATCTGACCTTATTGGATGGCGAGAGTTCTTACTCTAACGATGGGGTCGCAACCAAAGCAGGTGGTTGCGACCCCATCGTTAGAGTAAGAACTCTAGCCATTCAATAAGGTCAGAGAGTTTATCTTATTATTTTGTTTACTACTTCCATTACTGTATATGAATTAAGGTGTAGAATTCTGTTAGGGTTAACGACCATATAAATGCTCACCTTAACTAAATGGTATTTACAAATATGATCAATAACCTCTAGTTAACAGCTGTTGCTATGGTTGATTTATATCGTACTACCTTTTTAAGCCTATACTCTGCCATTAAGGGAGTTTCATTATCTGATTGAGGTGATATTTACAGCCCTACTTAATAATTAGTTTACGTATTGGGCTTCATACTACCATTTATTTCTAATGTAAATCAGAGCTGCGCAACAGACGAGTTTCATTATTTAAGTATGCGCGTCACGAGAATTTAGGAAAATGGAAGTGGCTACAGGGTATCATTGACGTTAAATTACATGTGTAGAAATTATTACTTTTACTGTATAAAATTGAATATTTCTTTTCTCATAAAAGATTTTTTAATCAAAATTAGGTTGCGAGGAAGATTTAATGACTCAATTATTTATTCCTGGCTCCTTTTCTTTCTAAACATTTGGTTAATGAATTTGTTTTCTCAGAAATAAATAACGCGGGCCAACCGAATCGCTCATCTTTTCTTTATTGTCACCGCTTTAAATGGGCGGTTAATTAATTAAATAATAATGTGTTTTCTGTAAACTTCAATAAGAATTACTTATCTATATGATAATTTCAGGGAATAATTGTATTATTTCTGTAAGCTGCAGCAAGTGTTAGTCACTATTCTGTGTTTCATTTTTTTTTTGAGGGTTATCTAAAACACTTGTGGTAGCGAGAATGTATGTTTTCTTTCAGTGCACACAATGAAAGGTCTTTCATTAAGCAATGAAAATGTTTCTAGTTAATTATTTAAAATTTACTCTAGGATTAATTGGTTTTGGGTTGCGTATAGTTACCCAGGAACTTGCTAAAGTACTATAAATATTGGTTTTTATTTATTTGGCATATGGGTCAACTTTGGGGTTATTTTGAATCGTAATAATATTACTTCGGCGCTTAGTAGCATTTATAAAATTGAAATGTTAATCTATTTTTTTGTTTTGTGAGAATAAGTTCGACACAGTTTTGAAAGTAATTAAAGATTACTATTAAATTTACATTTACTACACTACTGTAGTTGTTTTGTTTGGTGTTGTTTTCTTCCTCCCTTTTTCCTATAGTTCCTTACTCATCCTCTGCACGTCCGTGCATTCAGGTGTCGGGATAATGGTGCGGGCTGCCATTGGGGGGCGATTGCTGGCGCCCAAAATTACTTTAAACTTTTATTCCCCCTACGCACGATCCGTTCTGAGCAAAACGGTTGAGCAGTGAAGTCTCTGCCTCGATCCTTTAATAATAGACACACCCAGGCACCCAGTGCCTCCGGCGAACTGAGCCCCGGCATTCTTTAATTTGTTGCCTCTTCCTTATTGGCACGTAACATATTTAAGAAATAATATCTACCGTTTTGTATATTCGCAGGAAATCATACGCCGAATTTCCATCGTATAAAATCTTTCCATCCTTTCATTTGTCTATTTAATATAAAATTGTAATAATTACACTGAGGCATTCCTTATGTATCAAAATATTCAATATGGTTGATAATACTATAAAAAAGTCAACCTTTGTTTTAAAAACGTAATGTTACTTCTTACTTCGTAACTTTTGGAACGTGTATTTTTTCGGTCGCCTCGTTATTAGTTTTTCGGAAGCGTGCAGGATTTTGCAAGAAATGACTTGTTTAAAACTAGATCTTATAAATACGCACACAGAGTTGAAATTTCTCGTTTGTATTCCGAAAGTATCAGTTTTAACAACATTAAAATATTGTTCCTTGGTGCGTAATTTTTGTGTTCGATTTGTTGACTACCATTGAGCTGCAAATGTATTAAACGTAAGTATACTTATGGCACATTTTTTACGTACGGTTACCTAACTAATAGGATAAATGTATACATGTAAATGTCAGATTTTTGTGAAAAAAACGCGTTAATTAAAAAAGCACAATGGGTGTACTCTTTGATTTGTCAATTAGAAAAATTAAAATAGAATCGCTCTTTGATACAATATTAAATCCAAGTCAACGTTCGAAACAGCAGAGCATTGTCTTGCAAAGATTTATCTTTATCGAAATGTATCCAAACATTTTAACTCTTACATTACGATAAGTTTGTTGACACCTGATGTCGTGTTTAATTTTATTCTAAATAGATGTCTGATAATAGCAAAAAGTTTTCTGAAGCTCAATACAGAAAAAGGAAGCTCAAAAAAGAAGAGTTAGCTAATAGGACAGGTGGCTTACTAAAGAAATTTTCAATCTCAGAAAAGTAGGAATAGTCAACAGGTAAGGACTATCTTCATTAAACAAATTTCTGAAGGAAGTTGATTTTACAGAAGAGACAAATTCTGAAACAGCTGAGTCTATGGTCAGGAACAAGTTAGAATGCAGTATTCGTTGGAAGAAGTAAGCGTGTATAAAGATGATATTTATAAGGATTCTGGCCATTGGCTTTCTGTACTAATCGACAAAGTTAAATTATGTTTACTAGAATTAGGCATAACCCAACTTACAGAAACAGAATTAAACGTTCACTTGGATAAAGAGCATATTATAAAAAAGATTAAGTAACGGGAAAATAATTCCAACAGATGGTTAGTCTATTCTATATTAAGAGATTGCGTATCTTGTTTTCCTTGCAAAATATATAAAACCTTTCCTACTGTCTTTGTTGGAGAGTATAACGATAGGATACATTTATCTCAAACTGTAGAGAGTCATGAAAAATCAGTAACACTTGTAACACAAAATCTTGGGTTAAATTAGAAATTGATAAATGAGGATCAAGATAGATGGGTATCCGTATTAAAAATTATGATTTATACTGTTAAACGTTTAATCGGTCAAAAATTTTTTTTAATTAATAGAAACGATTGCTCAGTTTCAAAATGAACTTATTTCCCTTTCAGGGCAGAAGACAAGACACGAAATAATAAACCTGTTGAAAGATAGTAAATATTATTTCATTATTTTAGACTCCACACATGATATAAGTCACCAGGACCAACTTTCTGTAGTGGTAAGATTTGTTCTGTTAAATAATGAATCAAAGCAAATTGAAATTAGAGAGCACTTTTCAGGATTCATTTCAATATCTTTTTTTTTATGATTGTGGGCCTGAACAGGCTAAATTTGGCCTATCAGGAACAAGAGGAGGATGGATAGAGGGATAATGAATTTACAATAGATGCCTATGAACAGCTATCTTAAATTTTCTCATATCATAAGTGAGAGCAAAACAGGAACTAGGGAGATGATTCCAGAGTTTAGAAGCCGTGTAGAAAAATGTGGATTGCGCCCGTTTGGTACGACAAGTGGAGATTTGTACTGCATACTGATGATGTGAATGAGCGAACCGAGTGTTTCTCGCAAAGATAGCTCGAGATTGTATCAAAGAATATAATTCAGCAGCACAATAGCCGTTATAATAACGATAATACAAAGAAAGAACTGAAACCATCCTTCTATGCTCAATATGCTCAATATACAGCAGAAAGAGTTGTCGAGAGGTAAAGTACTGCTTAGATCTGTACAAAAAGCCTATTTTACGAGCATCTGTTTTGGTAGCTGACAGAAGATGGTCAACCCATGAGAGATTTGAAGATACAGTCATACCCAACAGAGTAATAGAGTCTGAAAACTTAAGAACTGAGCCATTCATACTTACAACAGGAAATGATCGATCTTTTTTGGTGGACACAAGGCAACACTGAGTTTTGTTAGCATTAAATTTAACTAGATTATTGCTTCCCCATTCGAGAATACGTTGAATGTCTTTGTTGATTGAATTTGCCATTTCAGCTTTAATTTCTTGATTTGACATAGAAGGTGGATTATCACTATGAGTAGACTCAGATGAACTACAGTGAAGAGTGCTATCGTTAGCAAAGCAATGGATGGAGTTAGTTGTTGAAGAAGTAAGGTCATTTATGTACAGCAGAAAAAGTATAGGCGCTATAACGGATCCCTGTGGTACGCCCGCTTTAATGCTAATTTGTTGTGAAAAAAGTCATCAACTACGACATGTATTCGTCTTTTACCAAGGAAACTAGAAACCCAGTTGACGAACGTATCATTTAACCCAAACTAGGTGAGTTTGGCAAGTAGACTTATGCCAAACTTGGTCAAATGCCTTTGAGATATCTAAAGCGACTACAACTGTTCCACCGGACTGCTCTACTGTATTGTTCCAAACTTGGGTCACATATGAAAGAAGATAGCCTGTTGAACGCCTAAACCCATATTGGTGGTCACTAAGGAGTTTGTTTGTTTCAAGGAACGTGAGCAGTTACTGATTGATGGCTTTTTCCATGATTTTAGACAAAATGGAAGTGATGGCAATTGGTCGGTAGTTTGAGGGATCGGTCTTATCGCCTTTTTTGGGAATAGGTTGAACATTTGCTAACTCGCATGATGAAGGGAATTCCCCAAAAGACATAGAAATCGTATAGAGCTTAGACAGGACTGGTACTAGTTCGGGGGAACATTTCTTTAAGACAATAGCTGACCGTCTGGGCCAGTCGCCTTATTGAGATCAAGCCTACTGATGATCTAATTAAACAAGACAGGGTAGAACTAGTGTTGTAATAGACCTTTTGAAGACACACAGGATTTATTTAGATGATCTAAGGGGACCAGTGTTACGATAATGGTGCAAACATGAAGGGTCGCAATAATGGAGAACAAAAAAAAATTCTTCACTTAAACCCTAGAGCTTTTTATGTGCCCTGTTTAGCCCACAGTTTATATTTAGTCGTTAATGATACTGCTAAAGCGTCTTTAGAAATAACAAGTTTTGTTTTGTAACTATAGAAGAGCTATACGTTTTCTTCTCTGCATCAAATAAACGTTGGCAGGTATTAAAAGATGAAATCCCTACTTTAACATTAAATCTCCCTTTCGGATACTAGATGAGAAAGCAGAATCGATTAACTAAAAGGCACAATTCAGGTAAAATATATGATGCTTTATATACGCTCTATTCCGGTAGTGCAAGAGATTATGATACAAGAAATGTGACAAATTCTGTACCGTTAAAAATTAAATCTTTTAGATTCATATCTTCCGTAGTGATATGGTAAACGTTTTAGTCAAAATCAACGTTGTAAGCAAAACAATTCAGGAAACGAGTACTGCTTTATCAAATACTATGTTATTACTGCAAGAAACTAAGGCATATTATTGCCCAAAGTTTATGTTTTTCGAAACAAAATGATAAAAATTATTTGCGGTCAACAATGAGTCAAGAAAGGGTATCAGACTAAGAATTTGTTTTAAAAAAAGCAAAGAAAGCAAAATTTATTTAAATGTTTCATAATAAGAATGCATTAATAAAAAATAAGTATAAATAGTATAAACATCTATACATCTTAATTTATCATTTCAAAGTCCAACTTTTTTTATGTATCCATTAATATCTATTTATGTTAATTTATGATCAGTTCCTGCTGACTTATTTTTCCGAAATACAGTTTACTTTTTTTTCACATTTCCTGTGTTTTATTTATTTTTTTCTTATTTTAGAGAAATCACGGTTAATCAGAGGTTAGGGGGGGTGATAAAATTATTTTCGTACACGGGCGGCAGATGCCTTAGGAACGGCCCCCATTACCCCCTTCCACATCTGAATACAGTTTATAATTTCCGTTGCACTGCAGGACATTCACTTTGTGTTCATCACTCTCCGCTTCTTTCGAGCCATACCACGCAACCTTAAACATTATAATCAGTCGTCACTTGATGCACTTACTTACTTGGATGTAGTGTAACTTACTATTATACTCCAACATATTGAAAATTTTTGTTAGGAATTAGAACCACTTACTATCGGTTTCAAAAAAATATAGGTCAGTTTAAAAGCTTATAACTTTTTTATTGTAAGCCCAATTGATGTGTAACTTGGCAGAGATCTTCCCTGTAGAAATATAATAACACTCAGAAAATATAAATTTTTTAGACGCTTAACTCTGTAAATTAAATTATTATACAAAATGTAGTTTTGCGGCCTCTGTTTTACATACGATGGGTTTCAGTGCTCGTAGCTTCCTTATTTTTGTATTAAAATGTGCGAAATTTTAACCAGTCGCATATAAAAGTAATATAAAGGTAACTGCAATTTCAAATTTGGAAAAAAAATGACGTGTTCTCGATACGTGCAAACTTCATGTAGGTTTTAATTGTTCTTTAACGTTCTGTACTAAAGGACACGCATTTATTATGTAGATTAATCCCAATTAATAAATAATTAAATTCGCAGACGAGAGCGAGAACGGGATACGTTGGACGAGCTTCCGATCGACGAGTCAATACGAATGCCGTCGCATGCGCGGTGCACGAAATCGAGCTTCACACTGCTAAAGTAAACGTTCATTAAAGAATGATATTATTTTATCGGCTAATTTATTAAGAATATTACTCAAAACGTCTGGTATAAGCACAAGGATTTTTTTATTTATATTATACAATTTAAGGTCCATATTAAATGAAGACAGCAGAAACAATAAATAGTAAACTGTAAAAATCAACAAATAATTGTGTGGAATGCGAAATTGGAAAATAACCTAACAATAATGACTAGTTAATGCACTTTATGTTATATTTTTAATTGGTTTATATTGTAAACTATACTATTTATTATTTATATAGAAAAATTACATGCAAAAACTGACAAAGACCTTTACATTTCTGTTGAGGAGCTTGAAATCAATTATATGCTCTTTTTTTCGATAGTTTTCCTTAAGCCTTTTTACATGTACCATGCAGTTGCCCCACAAATCGCCGGGTAAATTGTTCATTTCTTCAGTACATAACGCTAACACGTCTTTTATCTTATGTGTTATTTTGCGTTGCCACTTTATTTTTAACGTAAGCCCAAATAAGTTAAATTGCGTTGAACTCACAGTGGGCAACTGGTAACCACAATAATTTAACAACATCACCACGCATTTCTTTTGCTATTTTTTCAAGCAAATACATTGTTGTGATGATAGGGTTTCGCCCTGATTAATAATTCCGCTCTTGTCAAATGATTGAAATTAGTTGTTCCTTCTGGTAAGGGTATATTTTGTTTCTTCATCCAGGAAATGATGTCTGCCTTTCGCCAGGCAGTAGTAGGATTTCTAAAATTTTGATCCAGCATAGTATGGTAAGACCTAGTCGATCACAACTACAGAATGTTTCGGAAATTGTTCGAAAACAGCCCTAAACCACTCCTCAAAGTGCGCCGCATTCATTTCTCCATGATAATCATTACTGCCCTTTTGTCCAATGAAACACTTCAGCATTCCATCAACAGATCCTCGACAACTTCCAATATGAAGAATAATTACGCGTTTTCCAGAACCGCTTGGTGTTTGTACTTCCTCGAAATCCGTTTACTTACTATAAATATTAAAAACAAGAATATAAGTTACATGCATACTAAAGGAAATGTCGTATTTTTAGACGGCTGTTATGTGATGAAGGCGTATATATAATAAAAAATACATTTGTTAAGTATACCTGCGATAACGATCGAAATTATTATGCCCTTCCTCCGTTGACACATTCACCTGCTATCCTTCGCTCTTGGTATGATTTACTCCACACCACGTTACATCCGTGTAAAAAATCTCCCAACCGTTATCACGAAAATGCTTTATTCGCCTCAAAAATTCGGCTCTTTGTGCCGCAACTGAAGGGCATTCCATTAAAATAAGTTTTTTATTAAATTTTTGAAAGTAAACTTTAAACTTGTTAACCATCTGCGTAGGGTACTTGTGCTTGTACGTGGGAAATCTTCAACTTCGGTATTTAATCTGGTGTGCACTTCTTTTACAGTAGGAAACTTCCCTTCAACGTAAAAGTCCAACACTATCGATCTAATAACATCCGGAAGATACCCTTCTATAGTAACATTAGGGCGTCCAATACTGCTCCTTGGATTAGATATACCGTCTTCGTTATTTTCTTCAGCCAATACTCGATAAACGGAGGACTGGGGGATGTTATGACACTTTGCCGTTCGTTCAATAACTTTATTTGCATCTTCAGATAATCCACGCGATTTCTCTTCTTGAAAATATTTTTAGGCATTTAATATTAGCCCCTTTTCCGACAATGCAAAAGCTTTTGGCATTTTGAAAATATGTTCACCAACACAACCAAACTTCTACAACAGTAATGTGATAACTAATAAGTAATTCATAACAATTTCACGTTATTTCCGAAATTATATTGCTCCTGAGAACATTATAATTAGCTGTAATATAACAGTCATTATTGTAACGGTATTTTCCAATTTTACATTCCACACAATTATTTGTTGATTTTTGTAGTTTACCATTTATTGTTTCTGCTGTCCTCATTTAATATGTACCTTAAATTGTATAATGTAAATAAAAAAAATCCTTGTGGTCATACCGGATGTCTTGATTAATATTCTTGATAAATCGGTCGATAAACAACACCATTCTTTAAGTAACGTTTATTTTAGCAGTGTGAAGCTCGATTTCGTGTACCGAGCAAGCGACGCATTCGTATTAAGTCGTCGATCGGAAGCTCGTCCAACGTAGCCCGTTCTCTCTCTCGACTGAGAATTTAATTATTTATTAATTGGGATTAAACTACATGATAAATGCGTGAACTTTAAAACGGAACGTTAAAGAACAGTTAAAACCTACATGTCGGTCCACTTAAAATGAAAATATTTGCGTTTAGAGCGAAGTTTGCACGTATTGAGGACACGTCATTTTTTTTTTAAATTTAACTTTTATTTCAAAATTTGAAATAGCAGTAACCTTTATATTACTTTGATATGCCACTGGTTAAAATTTCGGAGATTTTAAGACAAAAATAAGGAAGCTACGAGCACTGAAACCTACCGTATATAAAACACGGGCCGCAAAACTACATTTTGTATGATAATTTAATTTTTAATTTACAAAGTTAAGCGTCTGAAAAATTTATATTTTCTGAGTGTTATTATATGTCTATAGGGAAGATCTCTGCCAAGTTTCGCATCAATTGGGCTTACAATAAAAGAGTTATAAGTTTTCAAACTGACCTATCTTGCTTTTTGAAACCGATAGTAATAGATCACTACACCATACTACATAGAAGAGTAAGAAGGAACATAGACAAATATTTTAAATTATTATAATAACATAAACATGTCCTAATTCATACATTTCTGTTTTAAACAATGATTCCACTTACCTCGCGCCAAATATAGCGAACGTAGACAATAAAATCGCTCGAAGTGTACTTACACGTTCTACTTTATATATTTTATATATATTTATATATTATATACAGTGTTCATAACTATATAACAGTGACAATTATTTATACAGGCTAGCTTTAATAGACTTATAAAATAACTTCACTTTAAACCGAATATACTCGGTGTCAAATTTATACATATAAACGTCTTTATTTGTTAGATTTTAGTACAAAAAAAAACAACGAATTTATTAATATTATTATATTGATGACTGAAGACCAAGCGATATCCAAATTCACGGAAAAATCAAGTATGTGGCTTAGATACGTGGACTATACCTTCATAGTTTGGCAACACGGCAAGTATAAGGTGGATGAATTCCTAGATCATCTAAATAGCCTCGCACCCTTCATAAAATTCACAATGGAATTGGAGTCGGAACAAAAACTATCATTCCTGGATGTACCTGTACACAGGAATGATAACACTTTCACGACAAGTGTATACAGGAAACCTACCCACACGGGGTGGTACCTACACAATCACCACCAAAGTGTGAATTTAGATGTGGAAAAGAGCTTGTACGATAGAGCGAAAACAATATGCTCAAAACAAAAGGACCTGAAGAAGGAATAAGAAAATATCGCTAAAACACTTGAAGAAAATGGCTACCCAGATCTAACACCTAACCTAAACAGGGAAAGGGTAACTGAAAAAGAAGAATCTAAATATACACACAGCGATAATACCATATATACCAAAACTAAATCACACAATGAAGACCAGAATTACAAGAATTGTGTATACAACGTACCATGCGACTGCGTTAAAGCATACGTAGGAGAGATCAATAAACCACTCAAAGTGAGAACTCAGGAACATAAGAACAACAGCCCCAAGGAAGAAATAGAAACATCAGGAATCGTCGAACATGTCTAAGCCAAGATAGTGTGCAAATGAAACCCATACAGATCCCAATAATGCGCGAAAGTCTTAAGCGCTCCTGTAAAATAGGTTACGGCGCAACATGCGCAATAAACGACTGCGCAACCACGAAAATGTTTAATATATATATATATATATATATATATATATATATATATATATATATATATATATATATATATATATATACAGGGTGTCGCAAGTAGGGTAGGATAATATGAGTATCTTTTATTATTAAAGATAGAGATTTAGTTAAATGGACAATATTGTGCCATTTTTTTGGCGGAGTTCGATTCCGTTGAGAAACATTTCAATTTCCGAACAGTTTCGAAATTATTTAAAAAAAAACAAAAATTGCCGATTTCTAAAAACTCAAATATTACTTAAATATCAAATATCACTTAAGAATGATGTCAAAATAAAATTCAAGATGGCGGTTTCCAAGATATTAATAGCAACTTTCTTATTTTCAATGGGCGCCATATTGCATTTTTACGCAATTAAATGGGGTTTTTTTTCTCTTTTTAAGGATGTGTAACAACCTATGTATCAATAAAAAATTATGGGAAATATTAATTGTTTTCATTTTAAATCAAGTAGCCATGATTAACAATAAAACAAAATTTATTATAATATGACTAACTGTCAAGTTGTATTAGTTTATTGATTGTGTAAATAATTAGTATTGCTGTGTTGTATTATTAAGAGATAAATTTATAATAATTTCGAAACTGTTCGGAAATTGAAATGTTTCTCAACGGAATCGAACTCGGCCCAAAAAATGGCACAATATTGCCCATTTAACCAAATCTCTATCTTTAATAATAAGAAAGATACCCATACTATCCTACTCCATTTGGGACACCCTGTATTTGTATGTTTAATTTTATGTTTCTGCGGGTTTGGTATGATATTCCGTTCTTCCGTGTATTATCACACGTTTTTCTTCCTCCTTCTTCTCGACGACGTTTCGATCAAACCTCACTGTCTATTCTCAAGTCTTCTTTTCGTTGCTCGTGCTGGGGATCTCGGAACTGGTTAAATGGAAAAAAAAGTTGTGTAATTATGAGACCAATAAAATGACACAAAAAAATCGATGGTGTGATTTTTTATTAAACAAAAATTTGAATTTTTGAAATTTATGTTTTATTTTTTTCTGGCCTTATTATAAATGTTAGAGCAAAAATGTAAACACTTCTTCGTGTAATCTATTATGGGCTTTAACATGGCATACTCAGTTTTTCAATCGGACGTTTTCTATTTTTGTAGCCATCATCAACTAATTTTTTTTAAATACGGTCCTGATATTTTGATAACTGATTTGTAAAGGGTTTTTTATCAAAAATTCAGCAATGTATCACATTTGATGGTCTGATCGCATTTTGAACCTTTTATGGACCATCATCACGAAATTTTTGAATACGTGCGTTTTCAAAAAAGTTTGTTTAGTTAACTTTCCTTTGTGTTTAATATTTTATACTAAGTAAATGTACTAAAATAAAATATTGTTAATTATACAACTTAGCACAAAAACTAAATGCTTGTAAAATTAATATTAAAGTTGCCTATTTAAATAATCATTATCAAACACTGCAAAAGTACATATGTATAATTTCCAAAAAAAATTGATTTTTCCAAGCTGATAAAGAGTTTTTCATGAAGCTCCAAAGGCAAATAATGTCTTACAGTTCTATCTGCGACATCATAACAACGACGTGATGTTCCAAAAAAGAATAAACAAAAGCAGGCGACTTTGAAGTAATTCAGTATTTGTCATAATTTTGTATTGTACAATTTTGTATTTGGCTGGTACTAGTATTTAACTCAGAATTAGTTAATTTGTAGTAGTTATTATCAAAAAAGTATGGCGGAATTTTAAAATGTAGAAAAATATGATATACTATCGTGTTACATACTATGTCAACGAAGTTCCAAAGAAGCAGAAACAAATATCCAAAGAGACTGCAGACCCATAAAACCACATTTAGGAACTTGTCAGTCAATTTAAGAGAACGTGGTGCATTTAAAAAGTTTTGGAGTTTTCTACCTCTTTTTCGGTATTTAAAGAGGTATTATTATTATTATTATTATTATTATTATTATTATTATTATTATTATTATTATTATTATTATTATCCTCAAGGAAGTAATTTGGGCCCAGTTCTATTTCTGATATACATAAACGATATCTTTGGATCAGTCAAAAATGGAGAAATGTATTTATATGCTGATGATGCAGTAATCATGTTTTCACACGAAGACATAAATGAATGCCGTACAAAAATTCAAGAAGACTTAGATGCGATATGCGAATGGATGCATGGTAGAAATTTGTTTATTAATACGGAGAAGACATGTACAATGGTATTTGCAACTTCACACATGGAGAAAGTTATCTTACCGATGATAAAATTCACATGTAGTTGCTTCATGGACGCTCGCAAATGTAGCGGCGACTGTGCAGTACTTAAAAATACTACGGAAACGACATATCTAGGGCTAGTAATGGATGCCCAGCTTAAATACAATAAACACGTAGATTATTTATACGCAAAACAAAAAATATCGGGATGCTTCTACACATTAAAAGATACACAAACAACGTGGTGATGAGAACTGTTTACAAGTCACTTATAGAATCATTATTAAGATATGCCGTTAGGGTCTGGGGTTGTGCAGATGCAAGTCATCTAAAAAAATTAGAATCACTGCAGCTAAAAATAATAAAAATAATAATTGGTAATGGAAAATTGCAGAAAGCAAAAATGTTAGAAATATTGGACACTTTAACACCCAGTGGATATTATAAATTTTTAAACATACTTACCCACTACTACGACAACGAATACAAAAAGCCATTAGCTCACAATTATAGGACAAGGAGAATTTATTACACTATACCCAATTATTTTAATAAATATGGCGAACGATCATTAAAATGCGCGATTCCAAAGCTATTTAACGCAATACCCGGCAGAATCACATATCCAAATCGCATAAGTATAATTAAAAAAGAAATCAAGGAATGGTTACGATATACAGACTAAATTAGTAAAAACAGAGGCAGAGTGAAATGTTCTTTTATATATGTTTATCTTCATATTTATAATTTAATTTTTTTTTCTCTCTCGTATTATATCATGTTTCTGTAACGTATCTTTTGTTTATTATGGTAAATGTAAAACTTAAGCTTAACTTCAGTTTTCAAGCGAACAGAATGCCGCTTTATATTAACTTGTTTATTGTTTATTTACTTTCTGTACTTGTTTCAAATTTATTTTATAACAGGGTATTTTTAAATAATTATGAATGCAATTAACATTTATTATAAACAACAAAATTATATTTTATTTATGTTATTATTTAAACCACAGGCACCAATCGTGAAGTCTTGCAGACTTGATTGGACCTAAAAATGTATATTTTTCGTTTAATAAATCAATTTCAATTTCAATTTCAATTTCAATTATTATTATTAATATTATTATTATTATTATTAATATTATTATTATTATTAATATTATTATTATTATTGTTATCATTATTATTATTATTACTATTATTATTAATTCGTGCGAAAAAAGTCCTTCTGAGGCACAGAATTGATTACAATGTTGAATGTGGGTACTTGTATTACTCAACAAACATAGTATGGACGTATGGTAAATAATAAATAAAATAACCGCAATTGAGTGGTAGTAGTAAAAAAACTATTATACATAGTTGCCTTAACTTACACTGACATTAATAAGGACAACCTTTTAAAACAAGTTTCAACTTAATATATGTATAAAGGTAGTATATTTGACACTTCACTCTTATTTATATTTTAAAAAACCACTCAGTTATTAATAATATTACTAATATTGATAAAATGGTATGAATAAGTAGGTAATTAGTAAAATAGTACAACAATTTACTGTTTATCAAATAAGGATCTTAAATTTCTCTTCTCTGAGCCAAAGATATCTGTTACTTTCTCAATAATTGTCTTTTTATCCTCTTCCACATATTTTCTATGTACGCTTATAAGGCACAAACCAGAGAGGCGATCTTCTCCCATAGTTGATCTAAACCACGTGTTGCCTCTTCTAGGTGTACAGAATGAACGCTCAGTTGAGCAAATAGTAGGGAGTATAATAAAATATTTTAAACATTTTTTTAATGTTGGGAAAACAATAGCATTCTTTATTAATAATTTTAGTAATATCATCCAAAGTACTTTCTTTTTTCTAAATTTGTATCGTATTCGACCTCTAAATTTTCAATATTAACAGTTTTGGAAATATTTTTCAAATCGCTTATCGATAAAAACGTCCCTTGTTTGACAAGTGATGGAAGAAAACGCGATAGAGAAAATACTGTGAACTTATTGAATCTAAATAGGGTGTCTGTGTCCGTGTCTGTGTCTGTGTCTGTGTCTGTGTCTGTGTCTGTGTCTGTGTCTGTGTCCGTGTCCGTGTCCGTGTCCGTGTCCGTGTCCGTGTCCGTGTCCGTGTCCGTGTCCGTGTCCGTGTCCGTGTCCGTGTCCGTGTCCGTGTCCGTGTCCGTGTCCGTGTCCGTGTCCGTGTCCGTGTCCGTGTCCGTGTCCGTGTCCGTGTCCGTGTCCGTGTCCGTGTCCGTGTCCGTGTCCGTGTCCGTGTCCGTGTCCGTGTCCGTGTCCGTGTCCGTGTCCGTGTCCGTGTCCGTGTCCGTGTCCGTGTCCGTGTCCGTGTCCGTGTCCGTGTCCGTGTCCGTGTCCGTGTCCGTGTCCGTGTCCGTATCCGTATCCGTATCCGTATCCGTATCCGTATCCGTATCCGTATCCGTATCCGTATCCGTATCCGTATCCGTATCCCTATCCGTATCCGTATCCGTTGTGCCTGTGTCTGTGTCTGTGCCCGTGTCTGTGTCTGTGCCCGTGTCCGTGTCCTTGTCCGTGTCCGTGTCCGTGTCCGTGCCCGTGTCCGTGTCCGTGTCCGTGTCCGTGTCCGTGTACGTGTCCGTGTCCGTGTCCGTGTCCGTGATTTATTTTTGGTTTATTTTAATTGGTGTGTATACACTATTATTGGTATTTCTTTCGTGATGATAAGTTTTGTTTTGTCCGGGTTTATTGTAATTTTCCATTTATCGCTGTATTCGGTAAACATGGTAAGATGAATTTGTAGCTGTCTGCGGCAAAAGTGTGGGAGCAGGTAGCAGTATCATCATATCTTTCGTTCCAAATATAAAATACTCATAAAAACAGACTCAGACAAGCACATACCTTAGGAGCCATAGCTAACGGTGTGTGGTGGAATGTGGATAATCTCCACTCACCATCACAAGGACAATGATAATTACACAATATCACTGTACCGTAACATCGCCACTACGACGAAGACGAGAGCTGCAGAGCCTAGAATCTAAAGTAGGGTAGGCAGCAACCCACCCGACATAGTCTGTATGTTAAGCGATCCCGTGCCATGGAGGCAAAATCTTAGAAATCCATGGGACCGCAAAAGTGGTACATAATTTTTCGAACTTGCGCTCAGTGATTGGTGTGGTATCATCCACATCAACCACCACCTACGACATATTCGCACTGACGCTGAGAAGTCCGGTAGCCGTGCTCCGTATAACTCCTTCCAACCCAAAGCCTGCTTCCTACCTCGTTCATACAAAAATAGAATATAAAATAAACACATTCTACCAAAACCAAAACAAATAGTATTAAATCCGGTACCATAATTATAAATCGGCAAGTGCCCAATTCATTGATTAAAAAGTAAAAGATCGTAAAATCATAATTAACTAAGTTAACCTAATCTAAGAGAAGAACTAACCTAAATGCAATATATGTAAGTGGACAAATACGTAATACTACAGAAACGTAACGACCAAAAACTAAAACAAAATTCTAACGAAACGAATTAACTTAAACTACGCAAATGTGAGATAAAGCAAGGCACTGACAACAAAATACATTGTAGCATAAATAACACACCCGCCACACACTCGCATCACTCAAAAATGAAGAAGTCATAAATCATCAATGAGTGCCAGGTATAGTATCTCTCACTGCACTCTTACTAGCGGTGATAGATACCGTTCCTAACCGCTTCTTCCACGCCATCCGTACACAGTAACAAACAAAATAAAGACAAACTTTGTATGATATAAACTCAATTCTAAATAACAATAAAATAATGTTCAGTTAAAGGTAACAAAAAAAAATGTAACCAAAAAAATTGTTTCCCTTCAGTGGGAAAATTTTTCTAGGTGACTGAATTTTGAACATTGAAGGCCCGTACTTACTTCAAAGGTGATAAAATTGAACTTCAATCTGAAGCAACAGAGCAAGATAGTTGCATTTTTTATACCTATTTACTTAAAAAGTTGTTATTCGGACAATCTAAGTTAGGTAACTATGGTGCAATAATAACATATCAACAAAAACCACAGTGCCTTACTAATATAATTTACTTTTCGTGTAAAATCTTTATTATTTTTTCAGTTTATTTGAATAAATAAATAAAATATTTTTTGAACTTAAAATACATTTAAAAAACGAGATTGCCTTGATGTTTGTGATTTTAGAGGTGTGTTTAGTGATTCATTGTAAAGGCATACCCAATGTTACTATAGTAACTAGGTACTTATTACTATTCTCGTTCTTCATATAAAGGAGTAATTCTCATGCACCATACAAATGCGTAATGATAGTAATCAAGGTATCGAGGGTGTTACGGATATAATGATGCACCGAGGTCAACAGTATACTTCCCACGATGAACGTTGACCGAGTGTGTGTTTTTCAATTAAAAAAATATATTGAATTTTATTTTTGACATTTACTTTATTTTAGAAAAAATATAATCGAGCTTGTTCAGGTCACCTTGGTTTGTAACTATGCATTCTGCTTTTTGAAAACAAACATCAATTTTTCCGACGCCATTTTAATCGTTTTGTGCTGTGGTAAAAATCTTGTCAGAAGATCTTTCTCAAGAAGTGCTATTAAAAGCTGCCAAATATCGCAATTTTGAAGATTGCTTAAAAATATATTCAATAGGCGGCACAAAAGAAAGAGTAGTGCTAGCTTACTTTTAAGATTTGACTGAGCCGTATTCTCAAAATCCTCTTTGGACAAAATTTTCAATGATGCGCAAAGAATTAATTGTAAATAAAAATATCTGGTGTGGAAGACCACACGATCCTCCAACCAACAAAATGGAAATTAAAAGAAATAAAATAATTTTTTTCTATTTTGCGTGTTTAATATTTACATTATGACACTCAAACGGGTGTTTTAATGTTTGACTTTAAAGTTTAGTAACCTAACATTTTTTTTCTTGATGTTGGTATGTAAACTAATGAACTTCTTTATTGTTGTACGTAAACGTAACTCTGCCAATGCATTATTGCGGCCAAGAATTATACATTAAGTTACACGTCTCTGTGTTGTCTCTGCGTAAATGTAACATAACCGATTCTTATTTCAAATGTGTATATATCCTTTGTATTGAATTATACCTGATTAATGCATTGCAATGATTAAGATGACCAAAACCGAATATGAACGATTTCTCTTTTTTATTGTGTTTCAAGATAAAGCGTCAATATGCTTTCAGATTAAGCCGATTACATCTTTTGCGTAAAATATAACCTTCATTTAGCCTTGTTAACTTCACTTGAGTGTAAATTATTAAGTTTACATAGATAGTGTAATTTTATTCCGATTATAATGTATATAGTATACAACTTCTATTGAGAACATATTTATAGGTAGTTTGAAATGAATTAGTAACAAACAATAGTTTTAATACCCTATATTTGTATCGAACTCAAACAAACAAATACCACTGTTGCCAACCTACATTCAAAATTATGAAATAAGGTGACAAATGGAATTTACTTTTTTTCAAAATTTTCAACACAAATACGCAAAATAGAAAAAATAGTATAAGAAACTCGTTTCATAAGACGCTTTATCGCATTCGTCCATTAGAAAACTCCACGCTGCGCGAGTCGTTTTCCAAACTTGGACTCATACGATAAAAACGCGTCTTACGAAACTTGTTTCTTAATATACTATAATAACATTTTTTTGGGATAATTATGCAACCCCTTTTATAAGAAGTTCATTACGAAAATAGGCAACATCGTAAACGCAAAAACTATAATCTACGTTAAACAGACGTTTAAAATCTCATGACAGACAGAGGTTAATAGACGTTTAGATACTAACTTAAATTACAAGAAATGAAACAATTTGAATTTCATTTTTTTTGGGATAACTATGCAACCTCTTTTTTATACGTTCATAACGAAAACAGGCAACATTGTAAAAACAAAAACAATAATCAATGTCAGAATGACGTTTAAAACTCATGTTGGGCAGAGATTAATAAACATAAATACATGTTAACGTAAAAAACATTCCAAACCGGCTCGCTTCTATAAAAATATCGATAACACAGCTTCGTCATGTTAAATCATATTTATCCAATTTTTACATTCGTTTCAGGTTACATTAAAAACTTTATAAAGATAATTTATTTAAGAATAAATTTTCTTTAAAAAATACGTCTGCACAGATATGATGGCCGATCTTGGCAAACTTAGCCAAAAGCTGTAAAATGAACAAATAATTCGATTTAGCGATAGTGAAAAAAAAAGTCGATTGCATAACCTTCCATACCTACATATGTATACATAATATGTAGGTTGGAAGGTATAAATTCCAAAGCTTCCCGCTTCAATAAAAATATCGAAAATACGATTTCAGCATTTTCAATCATATTTATTTAACTTTTACATCTATTTCGTTTTAGATTAAAATAAATCATAAAGATAAGTTATGTAAAATTAAATTTTCTTCAAAAATACGTCTACACCTTTTCTATTGGTTTCTTGACAAACCAATTTATTTTTCTTTCACGATCAGCTATTCACTTACATATTTAAAATTGGTTATGGTATATTTGAACTATACTATTCATTTTGGAACACTATCCCAATTTAAGATGCAATTATTTCAAACGTTTTATATTCACCTATTTTTTTTGTTAAGTTCCAAGCTTAAATGCGGTTTTACAAATCCTTCGATTTTTCAATTATAACTAAATAATTGTGGACCATATCAATTCACCATTTGCTTTTATATGTATGAATATAAATTATTCTGCTTTGTCAATATAGACGTGTTCAACTTAAGTACACTATCAAAATTTATATTTTTAACCAAATTTCACAATTTAACACTTTGGCCCTTTAAATCCTGTATATAATCACAAATAGAGTTCACCAACCTTTTAAGTTTCAACATTTCTGTATTTATGTAAAATGCAGACTCACTAGTGACAACTCAAAAATGGTGATCAGATGTGTGACCGTCTTGCGTTAATGTTAAATGCACTCACTAACCCTCGTTCTTTAGCCCTATTTATAGCTTTTCGCTCCTTTATCAGGAGGGATATTTAAATTATCCAATGGTAAAGCACAGACAAGTATTCAGAAGGTCTTGTTTAAATTTTGATACATATGGTTTACTTTTTACTACGTAGAATGCAAAAAAATTTCAAATAATTTATTAGGGCTACCGTAAAATTGCATTCTCATAATTTTCTCATGTTCCTGATGCAACAGGATTACATTTTTTCCCGATCAAAATCAATTACGTCAATTTTTAATTGATTTTATATGAAATTCTCTAGGATCCGCCCAAAACAGTGACGTCATCAAAGTTATTCTTGCTAAATTCAAATTGGCGCAAAGGTTATAGGCAATTCCACGAAAAAACCGATGCACGTCATAAATTTATTTAGCTAGTTTCAACAAATTATTCATGCCACTATTTCGTATGTCCCCATGACTCAAAATGAGATAGAAACAATCTAGAACGTTGGGACCACTTATATAAATAAATCACTTGCAACTGAATTTACATGAAATTTCCCATATGTATAAAATTAATATGCAATTCTGTTTGACCAAAACGTGATCTTTCAAACGCTGCTTAATTTGTTAATTGGGTTAGTCCGCCTATTTCCACAGTTTTGTTAGCTTTTTAACGCAAAAATGTGGAACGCTTCAGATGACACGCAAAATCGTGAAGCGTTCCACATTTTTGCGTTAAAAAGCGAACAAAACTGTGGAAATAGGCCGACTAACCCAATTAACATATAAATCACAGTTACAAAAACACTTACACTACAGAGCTTGTTTCATTTCCTGAATTTAATGTAAATTTTATCCTTCAAATTAAAATAAGTTAGTTTGATTAGTGACGGTTCGTTATCTTTCATAAATTCTGAATTGAATGTTAATTTATTTTTAAGAGAAATATTAATTTATACCTCGCTCTACAGTTCACTCAATAGTTTTAAATGTTAAATTGAAATCTTACTTTGAACTTGAATATACGATTTATTTATATATATATATATATATATATATATATATATATATATATATATATATATATATATATATACAAAATGCTTTAATATATTTACATTTTATTTTCAACTCCTACCAGTGGCATATCTTAATTCTTTAATATCCTAATTTCTGCCACGAGATACACATTCACATGAATATTGTTTACTAATTTAATTAATCTTGTACTTTTTCAGTCAACAGCAATAATACTACAACTAATAAACATAAGCTTGACTGACATAAACTCAACACTAATAAAATAATCCTGCATTCAGACTCACAAAAACAAAAAATGTAACCATTTACAACGTTTCACCTCAATGTTTTGAACCATCTAAAACAGTTCACAACAAATTGTATGATTTTCATTGTGCCGTAACTGTGTTATTACTGATAGGCTTGTGTACAATTTAAAAAATATTGCAATTCAGATTAACACTGAACCAAATTAGAGTTGGACTGATTGGAGATACCTACATAACATATTGTAAAACCTACTTAATACTTCCTGTACAAAATTTATTAATAGGAAATAAAATTAAATAATTTAAAGACTTCCTTTCTTTCGTAAAGTAATTATTTGAAATAGTAAAAGATTAAAATTCGTAGACTGTACACCGTACGTACTCTTAGATAATGAAGTGAATTAACAAAGCTTTATAGTTATTTATGTACCAAGGGTACTAAATAGATGGTAATGTCCATAGGCTGACAATCTTACAAACCAAGGACCTTTGGTCCGATGGTTGGTAAGTCGCCCGAGGGCATACACATCTGTTAATACCCGCGGTGCATATTGGTTTGTTATTGCATCCATAATATAAATATTTTAAAAAATTCGAAAATTGATTTAGCAACAGTATCATTTTATCATTGTAGATAGCATTGTTGCTACGGAACTACTGTTGAACTTAAAAATCGAAATGTGGGAAAGTTTTGAAATCCCTAACAGAATTGCAAAAAAACCGAATATTTACAATAGCTATTTACGTTACTACTCCATAATGCATAATTCTATTGGACAGGCCTGTTAATGGCCGAGAGAGCGAAGCGAGCGAGGTTATAAACTCGGCAAGTCCAATAAAGTACATTATGGACATGTAACATACAAAGTTTTATGTTCGACGTTGACCCAAAATATTGGGACACTACAGCTTAAATTAATGAATACGTTGTCTTTAAAACTACACATTTTACAAATCATTATTATGGCGTTTATAACTATATACAATTAATAAACATAAAAAAAATTGGATCCGTCGAAAATTTTCTAGCTTGTAAGAGTTTAAAACATTTTATCATTATGGACAGAGTTCAATAAAGTACCAGTTTTCCGACTCAAGACAGCACCATAAATCAGGTCTTTATGGTACAGTCGAACATAAAATACTTTAATTTCATATTTTGTAGCCCTTAAGTGCACATATGAATTATAGTGGCAGTTGAGATTACATTAAACAAAATTGTATACTAATTATTTGGTACATTCTATTACCTATATGTGCCTTAACAGTCATCACCTGCATCGATTAGAATTCTGGCCGAAGTATCACCGCCAGTTGAAATAATCTAAATGTAACCAATACCATGTTAATAATAAAGCAGAGCGTGTTTATTATATTTATATGAAAAGGTTTTAACTAGCTAGCGATTTCATAAGCTCCTTGAGATGGATCAGACAAATGGAATAAATAGTTACGTGCAAATCTGCACTTTGTCCACTAACTTACCGTATCAGAGAAGATATCCTTAGGGCTGCCGGAAAGCTCAATCAAAGTAGAGAATTGGGATGGGTTCTACAGTGACGTAAGCTTAAAAGAGAAGGGAGGGCGCCAGCTAGAATGATTGACAGCTAGCCCTAAATAAACAGGGAGAAGTCACTTTCCTAGCTAAGCAACGAATATAAGGAAGGATCTGGGCAGTAAAAGGAATGGTTACAAGATAGAATGTCCCAAAACACAAGTAATATATATATATATATATATATATATATATATATATATATATATATATAGGTATAAACTAAACGGTATTCCGAAGGTATGGTATAATTCTTCAAATAAATATTTAAATTGTGTTAACCACAAAATGTTAACCCAAAGCTTACACACTAAATATTTGTGCCCTTAAATACACTACAGCAAGCCACCCAGAATTATAGTATCAAATTTCTACAATAATATCAAGTAAATGTAATTAAAAAAAAAGAACCAAATGAAAAGGTAATAACATATGGATCTTTAGGTTATGATAAAGCATAGATATTAACATTTAAACAGCCAAAGTAGGTGTAAATTCCTAATTGTAGAGGCACATTAAAAATATTATATTATACATACAATCTTTAGGCAAAGTAGTCAATAGCACACTGCTACGAAAAATAGGCAATTTACACTTAAACAGTAATAACACTTACCAACTGCAAAGCCGAATGGATTCGGTTGTATAGTTTTACTCTTTCTACAGTTTAAATACATGAAATATAAATCGGCATTGTAACCATTGACCCCAACGTACAATAAAATCAATGTATAAGTGAATAGTACAGACTTAACTGTTTATCAATTCAATCAACATATGTCTGTACCATCTTACACAATGCAACAATTAAAGCATCAAGCTTAAGTAATATAAAAGAGGTGTAATCGGTAACTTAGCTTTCAATATCCAGGTAGCCTGTCCTGAAGATCCTACGCAACGACCAAATGTTTTAACAGTTAGTCCTCAGATATTGCAAAATCTGCATCAGGTATCTTGCTAATATGTATGAAGTAAAACGCTTAATAGGCAAAATGTAGGTATACCCAATTTATATACAGACTATGTACCACATATAAGACAACATATCCAAGTCTGTACAACATTCAAGACAAGGTATATCCCAAAATGTACAGCGTCTAAGAGAAGATATATCCCAACATGTATAACGTCTAAGACAAGATATATCCCAATATGTAGAACGTACCTCTTCAGTGAGGTAATTAATCCGAGAATGATTATACAATCTTTAAGAAATAAATTTAACCAAGTACAAGTTCGGGAACAGCTGATGTTTGTTTCTAAAAGCAAAATAGTATCTATATGATTATCTCGTTACGATTTATGATACAAAGCTAACTTTTATAGAAAACCTGGTGAGGTTATGTATAACCCCTTCAGTTAATAAATTTATTGATCTCTGTTTAGTTAATTATCGAACACCAGATATGTTGATGGCTGTAGCATGTATTTTCTATCAATCCGACAGAGTCGATATACTAAACGGTTGCAGAATGTCAGTACATATTTAGAAAAATAATTTTAAAACCGATATAACTCGATGGGCTAAATAATTCCAGAAACTTCATTAGGTATTATTTAGAAAAATATAAAAATGTCTGCTTCGCCAACAACCAAACAGGAAGAGAACGTGCAAAGTCACTTATCACCCGGAAGTCGATCCGCTGTGAACCAGTGCCTCCAAAACAATAAGGTTGAATGCAACGTATGACTGACCATCAATAAATTTTAACAATTTCATACAGAAACTTATTTACTTGAGAAAAGGAATATTTTGAAAAACTACAGAGAGACGAAATTATAGAAATGCAGTTACTTTTAAGTAAAATAGTATATTCAAGAAAATACTAGCAAAACAGTAATGATCCAGAGACTTTAACAGGTCGAAAAATTGACTAAATCGTGTAGCGTAGGAAACGAATGTAACAAAATCTAGCTGCTTATAATTGCCTGTACCGAAAGATTAATTATTGTAACTTGACTCTGCTGTTAGTTGCTTAGTTATGTAATTATACATAAATAAACACTATACTATACTATGGCCCTACGAAGAATAGTTCTAGAATGTGAAAGAGTTAAAAGTGAGGTATCCTTACATAACAAATGAATAAAGATTGGATTGAACAAATCATGCTCCCATTTTTAATCCCGTATGGAAATTATGGTATCAAACTCACTGATAATTAAATGGTGACCTGAAACAGTAAATTTAGTTTTGAATGTAATTAATCCTAATTAAAATTGGAGAATGTGCAAGATTCTATGTTTACCCAAAATGAAGAACTCAACATTGGTCTCTGATCCCAGAGATGAAGTTTGTAATATCAATTTTCGTTAAGTAGAGGACGGATGACGATATTATGATGTAAAATAAGTTTGGATTCGCCATTGCCCAAATAGGTAGGCAACCAACCATTCACGTGTGTAAGTAAAGCAGTTTAAAGTTAAATGTTGATTTAGAAAAAGTGTTCTTAATAAGAACGGGTATTTTATATTAATAGAATATCTAGTCTGGACACGACCTTCCAACCTACTAAGTAAAAATTAGAAGAAATGAAATAATGAATTTTTTTAAGGATAATTATGCAACCTCCTTTGTGATACATGTATTACGAACATCTATGTAAGAGAGAGTTATAAACCATCATGTTAGATGGAGATTAATAGTCATAGTGATATTAACTTAAAGTTCCAGAATCGCCCGCAACTATAAAAACAATAATAATACAGTGTAAGCTTTTTAAATCTTATTTTTATATTTCTAACGTTCATTTGGCTTTGTATCAAAAAAACACTTTCCTGATCGTTGATCGTTATCAAGGCACATCAAAAATTCGAAGCAATACACAAATTGCATCAAATTTCTACGGCCAAAATACGTATAGTACCAAAAATTACGTGAATGTAATTAATTTACAGTTTTAAAATTCACATGCTGGTATCTTCAAGTTTTTGAAATATTCAACTGTTTGAGAAATATTTGATGATAACCAAAAACTGCTCAAAATAATCCCCGCTTACACCCGCACCCACACGCCTACGAATACGCACACGTACACACTAACCACGCATACGCACACACACACGCACACACACACACACACACACACACACACACACACACACACACACACACACACACACACACACACACACACACACACACACACACACTTGCGAAAACTCAATCCTGTAGTGTTGAATCATACGCGTAATCGTTTCCATGGTTAGCTCTAGTAAACCAGAGTAAATAAATACGTGTTAAAATCCGTATTCCCCGCATACGACCTCCGCCCGTCTTGCTAAAACAAGACCCGATTTGAGCTAACCGAGGCACCTTAAAATCAATTATTGCGTGTGTGTGTATGCGTGTGTGTGCGTGCGTGCGTGCGAGCGTGCTTGCGTGCGTGTGTATGTACGTTAGTGTCCACGATATAATGCTATGATCAGAGCCACTTTCATGTTTATTACACCTCGAATCCTTAATTAATGAACTAATTTTATTACTAGTAAAGGTTAAATCTATTCTACTATGCAATTTTTTGATACGACGCGTAATTTAGCAACAAAAAATTCCTAAGGCAGTTTGAGTGTTAGTTAAGAATTTTATAAAAAAAGAAGTGTAGATGTGTTTTTCAAAGAGAATTTAATTTTTACATAAATTTTCTTTATAACGCAAAATGAAATAAATGTAAAAGTTAAATAAATATAATTGAAACTGATGAAACTGCGTTATCGATATTTTTATAGAAGCGTGCGGCTCTGGAATTTTTTTTACATGTATTTAGGTCCATGAATATCTATCTGACATGAAGTTTTGAACATCATTCCAACATAGATTATTGTTTTTGTTTTAACAATGTTGTCTGTTTTCGTTATGAACGTATTCAAAAGGGGTTTCATAGTTATCTAAAAACATTGAAATTAAAATTAGTGTGGTTTTCCACACCAGATATTTTGTTTTTGAGTGAACTTTTCTAGTAAGGATTGCTGTTCCAACCACTTGATAAGACATATTGTCAATTAGATCTACTGAGGTAAAAAACCTATCAAAAGCCAGAGCAACATCCGGATTTTTCATCGTTTTGCACAGTGTTTTTACTACTGTGTCTCCAAGTGGGCCATCTCTCTCAACATTATCTTTTCCACAGTAAACATTTGCATCGTAGCTATATCCTGCTTTAGCATTGCATCTGCACCACAATTTGACGCCCCTCTTCGGTTTTTGAGGCACTTTTTAAAAACCAATTATGCCGGTCAAAAGAAAACAGACAAGGAATTTAAAAATTACCCAATAGTTTAGTGACAACTAAAGCACAAAATACATCAGTCACATTGTAATAAAGCACATAAAAGAGAGAAATCAGCTCGCAGGCAAATAATTGAACTTCAACAAACTGTAATAAAAACTCATTAAAACAAAGCCTTACAAGGGTACGTTCTAAATAGGTCACTAACATCGTAACCGATATAAAAGTTTGAGTGCGGTAGCAACATACCGTGCCTCTGTCTCTCCGGTTATACATTCACCTATACAACATATAAAAGCAATAAATATAGAATTCGAGGTATTTAATGGTCTGGCTTGCGAGTGTGTACCAACAGGCCTTTTACAATTAATAACCTGCGGCATCCTATACCCATTCACCAACCACCTTATACCCTTATACCCTTATACCCTTATACCCTTATACCCTTACACCCTTATAAATATAAACAACAATCAACAATGCTAATTCGCACAAATATCGGCGGGAGAGGGTCCTGTACGGTCCTTTTATTTTGGCAGATTTCAGCTTAATGAGTCCGCGTGCGAATAAGATACCCTTGCAAGACAACGTTTGGTACTTAATATGTTATTTAGACTGGTAAAACTATTTGCTGCGAGTTTTTAGTTATATAAAAATACATACATAGAATAAATATTCCCTTAATTGCTTACAGGCACAAATCGTTAATAGACGCGGTTTAACCCCGAAAGAAAAGGCAACTTCAAAAGGAAAATGTACATGCACGAATTATTTTAAAGACAAACTGTTTACAATTAAGGGATTTAATTTACCCAAAAATCGATCTGGCTCAATTGAAAAGCTCGCTGTAACTGCCTCCCCGATCAAAAAATAACTATATTTACTCCCGAAAAACCACCCCCGTCTTTTGAAAGTAATAAAAAAAACAAGAAACACTAACTTATGTTAGAATAGTTTCATAGTAATTATTGCACACCTTAATTTTAAAAATATGCATTCGTCTGTAGCTACCTTATATTTAGGGATCTTCAGTAACAAAGATATCTTTTCATCGTGGCCCGTCTCGCCACAATTAATCATTAGACCAATAACATTTTTACATCAAGAGCGCGCATAAGAGAAATTCCAATGATTTGTTACGCCCCTTCAGTAAATCATTTTTAAGCGTGCACCTGCCACGCACTCCCTAACATGTGTTTACATACATATTAGTTACAAACAATTCTACATTCCTTAGATAAAAATATATAAATAAAAATATTTTGAAAAAATGAGTAAATTACGACGTATTATCAAGATATTAAAAATCCACTAATTATTTTATCTATTTATTCTATTCTATTTATTACAATAATAAAATTTTCGTGGTCCACTACCCACAAGTTTCTTCAGTATTTTGACTCTCCTGATCAGAAACATTTGATGGCACATACGACTCATCCGACTCTACACTATTGTGAAAAGGGTCTTGCTCCGACCCTTCAGACTGTTCAGACTCTGCCTCCATGTTATAGTCCGAGATGTCGTCTGTCAACCAAATCTTACAATTCAGCCTGCGTTAGTTGTTGCTCTGACATGCCAAAAACCAATGGGACATAAAACACCCTAAAAAAAACCAATGGGGCACATTGATCCCATAGGTAAACAGTTCATAGTTCGAAGCCATAAATGACATGTTATGTGAAAATTTTACAATAATATTTAACAATACTAATAATAGGTATACAAGATTAGCTATTTATGACCGGTACAAAGTCTACTATAGACCGTCCAAATCTCCAAATGCAGTATGGGGAGGCGTGCATCCTTGCTAAACCTATATACTGAAATGGATTACTGCACCGTTTTATAATACCGGGCCCGATAGCAACGGTGTAAGAGACACAGTTTCTAACCTAAAATAAAAGACGAGTATAAACTTCTTCGAACATATAGTATATGTTCGAAGATAAACTTTAAATGGACTTATAAATCGAGTTGTAAATATACCGAATAGAAGTTCGATTCATAAGAAGCTGGTCGCATCAGAAGCTAAATGTGGACACTGTAAAGATTACTTTATTAGTTTTCATTTTTGCAGTTAATGAATTTTATTTTAGGTGCACATGCTTACATGTATTTATGTTTATGAATATTTACAATACGTAAAGAAACAATCTTAATTACATTTAAACAACATGGTATTATACATGAACCTCACAGGAGTTGTGGTATTGATGGAAGAACAGGGTAAGAACTGACTTGGAAACAAAAATCACATGGCCAGATTGAAATTAACCATGGAGTACCTAATAAAGCAACTTTAATTATAACGAATACCCTAATTATGACAATAAGTTTTACATACAACTTGTTAAAACTGTTTTAAATGTATCAAATACTCTTATTATACCGGTATCTCCCTCGAATGGTGCAAATGTATGTATGACTTCGAGCACATTCATTTAAGTTTAATTTAATCTTAAGGTATTAATTTTTAATTATTTTGACTTCTGTAAGTGTTCTTTTTCTGCATTTTAGCAGCAATAAAGTTGTTATAACTTATCAGCGCCAAATAAGCAATAGTGGATTACCTAATTTTATTAAAATTTTATTATAGGTACATCATTTATTTTCAATATAATATAATATTTCTCGCAGAAATTATTATATTTGGATATTCTGGTAATATATATGAAGGCGATCATTGGTTTGTGCACCTTTCCTTTTTCCACGTTTCTGCGGACTAACCATCGCTTCAATTTAATGTTACTTTTTAATAGCACAGATACTTCATTCTGAACAACATAAAGCGTTGCTCGCTTCTTTAACGGCTGCACTAACTTACAATTTGGGCGAGAAATAATTTAGTACGTTAAGAACGAGACGTTTCTCCTTACGGGTGAATGATTCTCTAATAAGTCGTTTTGAAGGGCCAGGTTGAACTTCTACTTCCATATCGAAGAATCCAAGAAATTTCTACAAAATTAAATTCGGTAACAGAATTATAGAAAATACTCATCATTACCTTAAAATACGGTTGCTTAAGCGTTCTGAATGGAACGATTCTTAATACATGGAGTTAGTTTAATTTGAAAAATAACGTAGTAAAAAACGAATAATATGAAAGTTTAAAAAGGTTATGTGTTCCTAAATGATATTTTACGTTTGACAACATTGCCATGCAAGAAAAAGATAGCGTTATTTGTAGATGACTAAAGTTAGTAAAAGAGGCATTTAGTCCATAAGAACCCGTACTGCACTTGGAGGTTTGGACAGACTATAGTATACTGCGCACTTCAATGTTGCCACTTTTGCTTCAACATAGCGGGAAATATATCAGAGATACTTTACAAACCCCATAAAGCATAAATAAATGTAAAATGGGACATATATAGCACACGAAGGATTCACAAACAGTCGCTGGGATTTATATGTCCGTGTGAGGCTGAAAGGGTTAAGTATGATTTATGGTTTCTCAGCAAATGACACTTTCATAAAATTGACAAACTGTTACTAGGAAATTCAAGGTAGCCATTTTATTTTTTTTAATGTGAATAAAAGGTATGACTTTAATAAATATCGTGGGACCAGTTCTTGGGACAATCTGAAAGAAATACATTTCTTTCAAGTAAAATTAACCATCCGGTTGACTTTAAATACCCAAAAACTTAACTTTGAATTTTAGCATGTGTTGGTTTTATATTTTGTTTGCACACAAAATATACTTTCTCTGCCCGACGGGTTAAGAGAAAAACAATTTACTTTTTAATTATTATTATTAATTATAATTAAAATTTAACTTAAAGGGCAGTTTCTTATTTAGGAAACAACTCATCAACAGAAAAAGCTGAAAATACTGAGTTTGCAATATTTTTAAATGCCGTAGCATATGGTAATTCATAATTTTTTAGATTAACATTAATTAATGTTTGATCATTGCATTTAAAGTACTCTTGTATCTTTTTTGATTTTGCAGGATGATTGCTTTAGAGGTCGTTTACGAAGTCATCAAGATGTATTTTACTCATTCTCGAATTTTCTATGAATAAATAACCTTTTCCATCTTTTTTGCGTATGCTACCACTAAGTTCGATTTCGAATTCAAAATTTTCTAGAAATTGAAATTAAAAATAGATGCATTTGTTATTAGTTTTGTTAGCATAGTAATAAGTATACCTTCCTTTACCACAAACATCAATTCCATTTATAACGGCGTCTTTAAATTCATATTCTGCATAACAGTTTATTTTGGGGGAATACACCTTCATTAAAATAGAAATGTTGTTGTTGTACTTTATTCTAAAAGCTAAAATCAAGAATTTACACAATATCTTCAATAATAGAAGATGAAACGTTGTACAGCTCCCAATTATAAGATTGGCTGAAAATAAAATGCGGTGCAGCTGGAATAACACGCGCGGGAAGTCGATTTGGTTTAATTGAAGGAATTCCATATTCTGGTAGACCTAATAAATAATTTCTAGGAAAAGTCACTTATATACACAGCAGCTCTTAAGGAATCATTAATATTTGGATTATTAACTATACATACTTTAAATGGAACTGTAAAAACAATAATGCAGTGCAGATGTGAAAAGTGAACTAATTACCTGAATCTATTGAAGTTAGAAAAATATCAGGAATAAATACGAGGAAAGCTGTATTCACTGCAGAACACATTTTGGTTCAAATTAGCTTCCTTTCCCAAGTAGGTGTGTGTATATATATATATATATATATATATATATATATATATATATATATATATATATATATATACACATATACATATACAGGGACCGCCATAAAGTTGGACACATATGGGAAAAATTTTTATTATTGAAATTTCTGAAAAACTCTATTGGCGGTTCGTTTCTGCATGTCTGACAACCAAAAAATCCATTGCGACATTTGTCACGTGACCATAGATTTGGCGGGAATTTTGAAAAATGTTAACCGTGATGCTGAAAAATGGTTCAAATTGACAAGATATCGAAAAATTGTATGAAAAAAATATATTTAGAATGCAACAAAGACCCCATATACCAATTTTCAACCAAATCAGAAAAAAAATAAAAACTACCATTTATTCCCCTCTGCTTTTATTACGAAACATCATAAAATCTTGTTTTACCTGGAAATAGTTTTAATAACATAAATTACATCATTTTAGGTCAAAATTAATCAAATATTTGTAAAATAGACAATCTGTGAGAGGAAAATTTAGAAAATACGATTTAGCCCCGTCACTGGTTGTGTTCATGCCCTGTATTACATATAAAATATAACAGTACCAATTACAGTTTTCTGCTAAAGTATCTCCTTTATTCACTTCTTACGAAATAGTGAAGCGCATGAGCTGATCTAATATTTTTAACCGGTAATTAAAATGTAAACGAACTAATATTTGTAATTAAAACTTAACAACACATTATTTATCCTTATTAAATTTAATATTGATTAGTACGTTTGAAATAAGCCATATTTTTGAATGTAATAAGTTGGCTTTGGAAAAATCAAATATTTCGGCTTATAAGGATGAAAATTATTGCTCTTTAACCCTTTGTTTCCTAGTGGGCGCACAGTGAGAACACTTAGAAATAAATTATTTTTCACGTTCCTAATGTATTCATCGTGTGCACTCCTATAAAAGACGCGTGTGCATGATGCCGCCCCACTCCAAAATTTTTCGTTCGCGCGTTTCAGCGTCAGTTGTTAGTTCGTTGGATATTTTATGCACGTGTTTTTATTTACACTTTTAGTGCTACTTGTTTATCTCGTTTTCTAAGTGATAATAAAATATGGCGGGTAAGTTTCAAGTTTATTAGACACATAAAGCATTTGATTACACATTGTTACTGTCGCCGAAGTAAAATTTTAGTAAAAATGTATGAATTTCATAAATTATATGTGGTGTGCTAAGCCCGGGAACACTAGGAATTATCTTTATCTTTTTATTAGGTCATAAGCGGAACGTTTACGGAAAATTATTAGAAATGGATTCAGCCAATCTATTTGATTTGTTACATGAAATTCCTGATGGTAATAAGAGCGACATAGGTGACGCTACGGACGTTGAAATTTATATTATAACTAATTCTCCGCAATCAAGAAATAATAATGTGTTTGACATAGAATCTATCAGGGGCGTGCGGTGAGATTTGGGACAAGGAAGCAATTTTCAAAACTTACCTATTTGTAATGTAGTTGTATTCTTCTATCTTGTTTCGCAAACTCGTCTATAATTTCGTCGTAGAAACGCGGATGCTGCGACAATTCTTGAACAAGATTGTTTTCAATAGCCAACAGGGACACATCTGACAGACGATGTTGTCCTGTCGAACTCCGCAAATAAGTCTTAATTCGTTTAAGCGCAGAAAAACTACGTTCCACTGAGGCACTAGTAGCAGGGATTGTCAACACTAACTCACATAATTTTACTACCTCTGAATATGCGTTTGTCAAATCTGTACCTTTCAAGAAAGCCAATAACTCACTTGCAGAATTTTTTTTATCGATGTCTTCAGTATCATATATAACTGTAAGTTCCGAACGTAACGAAACTAAAGCAAAAAACTGTCCATAATGATGCATTAAACATTGTAGCTGGGGTTCCGGAAAATGTTTTCCCTTAAACGCATTAAAATTACACAATTCAAGAAAGTTTAGTTCTTTAAAGTTTTTAAACCTGTTGTCTATTTCTTGATAAATCTGATCCAGAATTTGATAAAAAAGTCGTCGATAGCACGTTTTAATATCTCCAACATTATCCGTGCGCACGTTTTCTTTGTGGTTCCAAACCGATACCGATACTAGTCGTGTTTTCCCAGCATTTATCAAAGTCTTCTCTTTTTTTGTTTATAATATTCTTAAATTCACAAATTTTCTTTATACAGAATCCGATATCGTTTGTTTTACATTGTAATATATTAAATACATTATCAGAAAATGGAAATATTTCTGAAAAAACCAGAAGTAGAAAGTTAAAGTTAAAATCGTTTTTAAGCTATCTAAAATCCTCTAGAACTATTTAAAGTGTCTGTATCCCACTTATCGCTATTTTCCAATATACTTTCAAATAATTCAATTATGGATTCGCGATGTTCAAAATTGTTAATACTAGCCTGCCATTGTAATTCCAGCGCGTAGCGCAACTTTCAGTAGTCCAATGCTTGTGCGTTTAGTAGATTTGGAAAAAAGCAGCCATTCCACTCAAAGTTGCAAAAACACTTTACATTCTTTAATCTGCATAACTGATTGGGACAAAACTAAGTTTAATTTGTGCACAACAGTGTATAAAATTGCACACGGATAAGTTTCTCGCACTTTTACTTGAAGGCCACCTAAATGCCCAGCCATTACAGCAGCACCGTCATAACTTTGAGCGACCAATTTTTCAGAGGCATTAATATTTTAATAAGTTCACATACAATTTTATACAGTGCGTCGGCCGTTCGGTCTTCTGACACGTTAATAAAACCTAAAAATCTTTCCTGTACGTTGCCGCCTCGATTTACAAATCGCACCACACCAGAAAGCTGACTAAAATTAGTAACATCAGTTGTTTCGTCCAAAATAATAGATATAAAACGCGCTTGTTTAATTTCTTCTTTAATTTTGTTTAAAATAACAGTCGAAGTTGCAGAAATTAGATCGTTTTGAATTCGATTTGAAGTACCTTGAAACACACTGCTCTGTTCTAAATGACTTTTTAAACAAGGATCATATTTACATAATAGAGAAACAAGGTCTAAATAATTGCCTCTATTTGCAGAATACATTGATTCATCGTGACCACGAAATCCAAGTTCATGAAGGGCAAGGAAACACACAACATCAATAAGTCTTTTAGCACATCTCTATTTTTATTAACTAGTTCATTATGTTGTTGATGACTAACTTGTAACTGTATATCTAAAGAGTGTTCGATTCGTGTTTTCCAAAAACTTTTCTTTGATAACAGCTTGCAAGTGGTTCTTAGAGCTAATGTGACGTTTTACTACTTTATGTAAATTATTTAAATCGCTAAAACCGAAGTAATTCCACCACCATGTTCATTAACAAAAGCAAACATGGCCAACAAAAAGTTTATTTCTTATTTCACAACCGTCAGCCACAAATATTGTTCATAATATTTATCGGCACTAAAATGTCAGTACACGTTTTAATTTTTGTTGTCAGATTTTTCATTTCAGGCTTTGACCTACCCGCATTAATAATATTTCTCTTTTCGGAAAAACTTTGAGAACAAAATCCTTTATTTAATACAAAACACACTACACAATTACACGGATTTGCAGTTCCAATAGCCGCTACTTCTACACCGTCTCCCGGTAAATCTCCCGCGGCTCGTGCAGACGTACTTGTCCCATCCATCTTCGAAACTGCATTAAAACCCTTGTATTTAATTTTAAAATTGCTTATTCAGTGACAAGCGCTCGCAACTTGACCTCTCGCCTCCTTCGCTTGACCCCGTAAAATTCTGTATTTGAACGAATAAGCAACAAAGTTTGTTGCGTGTGAGTGTCGAACAGGTATCGACAGTGCGTACTGTGTGCGAGAAAGACGCACTATGTGCATTTTCATTCGAACGACAAAGACAATGTGATATACTGATATATTATTTTTCGCTCTTATGCATACACAAAATATATGATATTCAACTTTAAATGCTGCTTCTCCTATAAGGATTATATTCTATGGGTAGTACACTCGTATTACGGATTACGCGTTCGCTGGCGCTAATAATGTCCATTTCTAAAATTTCCTTTTTATTTGAGTTTTTCAATTTTTTGGTCATTTAAGGTTTGTGATAGGGAAGCAATGCTTCCGTTGCATACATGGACCGCTCGCCCTGGAATCTATGCCAATAATTTTTGAGGATGAAGCACATTTATCGCCGCATGCTGAAAATAACATTGAAGACCAGTCGTGTGATTGGAGTAGTAAAGATGAATATCCCCTTTCAGTAATAAAAGCTCAAGAATTAGCGAAAAACACCATTTGGACCAAATCGTTTGTACACTGCCCCCAAACCTTGAAAGAATCTTCTGAAATGTCGGGACCGAACATTACCAAAAATTTGGAAACGCCAACGGATATATTCCTGGCTATTTTCCCTGATCGACTTTGTGAACACTTAGCTTTTCAAACAAATTTGTATGCATTACAAAAGGCAGGAGGTAATCCCAATCGTTTCGTACCAACCAATGCCAAGCAAATTAAATCCTTTATCGCCATAAATCTGATTATGGGAATAAAAAAGCTACCACGTTATTGGTCTTCTAGGGTCGAGCTTAGAGACTCATATATAAACTCAATTATGTCAAGAGACCGATTTGCTTGGATTTTGTCAAATATGCATTTAAATGATAACTCGGTACAGCCCGGTAGAGATGCCTCCAATTATGACAAACTTTATAAAGCACGCTCATTGCTAGATATATTGTCTGAGACGTACAAGAATGCCCTAAAACCTAGTAAGAACCAAACCATTGACAAGTCCATGATCAAATTCAAGGGTCGTAGCCCATTGAAACAATATATGCCAAACAAACCTGTAAAACGTGGCTGCAAGGTTTGGATTAGAGCAGAAGAATCTGGATATGTTTGCCAGTTTCAGATTTACGTCGGAAAAGACGGAGACTTAACCGAAAGAAATCTTGGTGGCAGAATGGTTCATGATTTGACAAGAGACTTAGTTGGATTTGGTTTTACCACATTTATTTTGATAATTTTTTCAACTCTGTTCAGCTGCAAAAAAGTTTACGAGAAGAAATGATTTATGCTTGCGGGACAGTGAGAAAAGGACGGAAAGATCTGCCAAAAGACCTAATTGACGACAAACGTTTGAAAAGGGGCGATTCGGATTGGCAGGTTAGTCTGGATGGCTTAACTTTTCTAAAATGGATGGATAATAGACCGGTACATTTTTTGAGCAATGATCTAAATCCATGCAATACTGAGTCAGTTCAACGCAAGAAAAAAGATGGTTCTAGTCAATAGGTTTCTTGTCCCGAATTAGTGAAGAGATACAATGACCACATGGGATACGTGGACAAGTTGGATATGTTGAAGGCGTGCTATGAGGTGGACAGAAAGTCAAAAAAATGGTGATATATAATTTTCTTTTATTTTTTCGACGTATCGCTAGTAAATGCCTTCATTTTGTACAGGGTGTCCCAACGATAGAGTAAAGTAAGTTTATGCTAACTAGAATTATTTGTGTAAATATTGTATGGACCATGGGGTAGAGGTAAGAAGTGTGCATTTTTTTAAAATATTGGAAGTTATACAGGGTGCGCCAGAAAAGCAGGACGTGAAAAAGTATGATTTTTTTAAATAGAACACCCCGTATTTGATTTTAGTTTTTAATTCTACGTGTCCATACAAACATATTTTGTCATACAAAAGATTGGCTGAAAGTTTTTAGTTCTTGAGATATTCGCGTTTAAAGATTATTATGGTCATTTTCGTGGGGTTGATGAATGGGCAATTGTTCCGTTATTTCACAATAAAAAAATTGATATTTCGTGTGAAAATGAGTGATATTATACTAACGTTTAGACCGAGTAGTATTTCTAATTTTCTCAACAGGGTGTTTGTTATAACCATTCAAATTTGAAAATTCTCAAATTAAAAAAAATCAGTTTTTTTTAATTGCACACCCTATATATTTTTATTTCATTTTATTCGGGATTAAAAAATCTATCATTTTTGTTAAATATATCCTATATCTATTTTTGATAGTTTTCGAGGAATTTCGATTTTTTCACACTAGCTACTTTATTTTCGATAACATTGCATTGCATGGATCTTGGTAGCCATGGAAAATAATAATTGCGTTACTAAGATACAAAGGTTTCCTACTTGTCAAAATAAACACATATTAAATTTGTCGTTTTCGCATTTAACTTGTTATCAATTCTTGTATCAATTATGGATTATTCGACAAATGAATTAATTGAGTGAGTTCTAGAACATTAGCGACGATATGTGATACCTCCAAATCAAACGTGAATCGAACAACGCTGAAGTATAAGTACCATCCCTATCACATTGAGCTTCATCAAGAATTGCGAGAAGAGGATTTTGCAAGACGAATTGAATTCTGCAATATCATTAATCAACGGCTGCAATTAAATAACAACTTTTTGTGCTCCATAATGTTTTCCGATGAGGCGACGTTTAAAAGCAATGGGGCTGTAAATCGGCATAATATGCACTATTACGCCATTGATAATCCATTTTGGCTACGAGAAGTTCAAAACCAAAATCATTGGTCACTAAATGTGTGGTGTGGTATACTTAATGACCAAATTATCGGTCCCTATTTTTTTGATGATCCATTAACGGGCCGCAGCTATTTGTATTTCTTACGCGAAGAATTGCCTGTGTTACTTGAGGATATCAATTTAGAAGGACGACTAAATATGTAGTTGCAACAGGATGGTGCACATCCACATTTTTATCGGGACGTAAGGGAATTCTTGAACCAGCAATACCCGGAGAAATGGATAGGATGTAATGGCTTTATATTATGGCCACCCAGGTCATGCGATTTATCGCCACTGGATTTTTTCCTATGGGGATACATAAAAGATCGGGTGTATATTATTAAACCTACAACAAGGGAGGACATGAAAAATAGAATTCGCGAAGCTTGTCGCACAGTGACCCCTCTTATGTTATCCGAAGTGAGACAGAACATGAGAAAAAGGCTCAATATGTGTATTCAGCAAGAAGGCCGTCTATTTGGGCATTTACTAAGACGCAATGTTGAATAATTATTGAATTACTGTTTCTCATTAATAAAAACTGTTAATATTCTCGCTTAGGTGGTTTGTTTTATTTCGTCGCAATTGTTTTCCATGGCTACCACGATCCACAATAATGTTATAGTATCGTATGTAACGTAGCTAGTGAGAAAAATCGAAATTCCTCGAAAACTATCAAAGATAGATATAGGATATATTTTACAAAAATGATAGATTTTTTAATCTCGAATAAAATGAAATAAAAATATATAGCGTGTGCAATTAAAAAACTGATTTTTTTAATTTGAGAATTTTCAAATTTGAATGGTTATAACAAACACCCTGTTGAGAAAATTAGAAATACTACTCGGTCTAAACGTTAGTATAATATCACTTATTTTTCACACGAAATATCAATTTTTTTATTGTGAAATAACGGAACAATTGCCCATTCATCAACCCCACGAAAATGACCATAATAATCTTTAAACGCGAATATCTCAAGAACTAAAACTTTCAGCCAATCTTTTGTATGACAAAATATGTTTGTATGGACACGTAGAATTAAAACTAAAATCAAATACGGGTGTTCTATTTAAAAAATCATACTTTTCACGTCCTGCTTTTCTGGCGCACCCTGTATAACTTCCAATATTTTAAAAAAGCACACTTTTTACCTCTACCCCATGGTCCATACAATATTTACACAAATAATTCTAGTTAAGCATAAACTTACTTCACTCTATCGTTGGGACACCCTGTACACGAAAAGAACGGATTTTCCTGCCAAACTTTCTCTAAAACTTTTCCGCCTTTCTGTCGCACTTGGATTGGTAGGAGCTGAAACTAACTCTTGTAAAAGGGGACGACCAACTTCATTATCGTCGAATCATTTCAAACGAACGGTGCCGTACGAAATTCGGTTCGACTCCTGCTCCCACATGCCGACCCATGGAAAGCCAGGAAGATGTGCCTTGTGTAGCACGAAGGCAGAACCGCATAAGTTAAGATGGCACTGTTCTAGGTAATACAAACACATTAATTTGTTTGTATTTTGTGTATTTTGTTTCAGATGTGAAGTCGCGGTATGCCTCTCCAAGAGAAAAAACTGCTTTACCGAATATCATAAAAAATGAACTGTATTTCTTAAGTAATAAATAGAATTTAATTATTTCCTAGTGGTTTCACATCGAGTACTCCCTTTTAATGCTAAACCGAAAACAAAAATAAAAAAAATTCTCAAATAATGTGTTAAGTGTGGCCTAAATAATAAACTGTATCCAAAAATTCCCTTTTCTCAAAAAAAAAATACCTAAAATTATATGACACATTTGTTATTTGGAGACGTGAAGAAGAAATACTGCATGAATTTTTAATTTTTATGAATGGTATACATTCTAGCATCCAGTTTACTATGGAAAAGGACATAACATACGATAACCTTCACGCCATTCCCTTGCGGAGTAGGCAAAACAATCCTTACCCCTTATTTATTTTTCATTTACAATCTTTCTCCATGCTTTCCTATCTCTGCATACCTCCCTAGCTTCCGCAAGATATTGTCTCTGACATATCCTTTTGTTTTTAAAACTCCTTATCTTTCTTTCTTTTATCATACATTCAACTACATTCAGTTGAGTTGTACGCGGCCTACCGTTCTCGGCCTTATCTCACCCACATATATTTGCTTCGTTAATCTTGCGTTCATTCTCTCAATGTGACCAAACCAACGTAATGTATTACTTTTATATCTATCCATCATCGTCTTTTCCTCGCCACACTCCGTCATTATATACTCATTCTTATCTTATCCATTCTCGTTACCACATGCGCTTGTCAGGAATCTCATGCCCACAGCATTTATTTTTCTTTCGTGCTTGTTTTGACATACCTATGTCTCACTTCCATCCTGTACTGACGGGCCAAAAGCGCCATTTTAAATTGCTCGTTTCGCAGCTAGGTTCATTCTTTCGTTTATTATTATTATCCACATACTTCCAATCACTTTCCTTCCAGAATGATCCTTCGTCCAATCCCGCAATCCATTATACCGCCTGAAGTGAACATTCTATCCAGATATACCAACTCGTCCACTTGTTCCACAATTTCATCTTGCAGCGTAAATACTCTACTCTCCTTTCCACATTCCCGAATGAACACCACAATCTTAGTTGTGTTCACGATTACCTTTAGGTCCATGTTCTCACACACTATATAAAACTTCCTTGTGACTCGTCCGTACTGTCACTTAATATGACTGTACCATCTGCATACAGCAAAACTCGAACATTTACGTCACCAACCAATACAATATTTGTATCGATGTATACATTGAACTACCACGGTGACATCACATATCCTTGTTGCATGCTGCCCTTATTCCGTTTATTAGACCTTTATTTACGCCATATTCATTTAATATTTCCCACAGCTTTTCCCTATTGACTCTATCGCATGCTTTCTCCAGATCTACAAACACACAGTACAGCTTTCTTTTACGCTTAAACACTTTTCAATCACCTCCTGGAGAGCAACTATCTGATCAACACAGCCTCTCCCTGGCACGAAGCCTCCCTGCACATCCCAAATCTTAGTTTTTGTGGTTTCTCGTACTCTTATCAATTAGTATTCTTCCAAATACTTTACCAGGTACACTGAGCAAACTTATTCCTCTGTAGTTCTTGCAATCACTCTTGTTCCCCTTACCCGTATATAGTGGTATAATGATAGCGCTCTTCCAATCTCTCGGCACTTTTCCACACACACAGGCATACATTGAATAATTCACACAATCTTGGTATAAACTTTGCACCTCCATACTTTCATCTACACCTGCTCCTTTACCGTTTTTCAACCTTCCCACCGTTTTCTCTACCTAATTTATCCCTCTATCCTTCTCGGTTCCATTCTCCTTATTTAACCCTCCAGTCTTACTTTCCTCACTAGCTTTCCGAAATATTTTTGACAGCATTTCCTCACTTTACAATTGCCCCATACTATGTCATTGCTGGTATTCTTAACTCCTGCAGCGTTCTGTTTTGTATTTTTGACCCATTTCCAAAAGAGTTTTTTTGTTTCCCTCAAAATCATTCTGCATTTTCTCTCGTTCCACTGCCATCACTTCCTTTTTACTTGTTCTCATTGCCTCCTTCGCTTCTTTGTATACCTAATACAATCGCTTTTTCTAAGTCTTATTTTTTGCCGCAACCATTGCCATGCACCCATCTTTTTTCTTACATACTGCCTTTTTTACAGATCCATTCCCACAATCACATTTATTATGCCTACCTAAGTCGCTCTTCCACATATCCGCACGGCACAATTGAGAACACAGTTTTTCAAGCTTATTCATGCACTTTCAACGTCAATGACTATTATTTGTTCGTTCCACACTGTTTCATTCCCATTCAAATCTTTAGTCACATCATCTGCGTATTTCATTATCGCACTATTATCTACTAGTTTGTCTACCATAATTCTGGACGTTCGCAATACGGTTGCTTTCCCTCTCCCTCTCCCTCGTTTATATTATTAAGATTCCCCTCCCCCTGATCTTAATAACTTGAATACGTGGAGCAAAAATCACGGACTTGCTCTAAATCCGGTTAAATGCAAATATATAATCTTTGGACACAACAAGATACTCTGTAACTTGAACTATAGCGAAATTCCATACCTAAAATTAAACGCAATATTTTTAAATCGAGTGGATAGGTTAAAGTTATTAGGAATAACGATCAAAAATAATTTGTCGTGGACCCACCAAACGAATGTAATTTATAATAGTGTGAGTGCTAAAATTTACAAACTAAAAAACTGTTTTACTCACTTACCTTCAGCAGTAAAAGTACTATAATTAACGCGTTTGTTTTTCCAAGTTTTATGTTTTATTTAATGACCGATCTAAACTACATCCAACTTCAGAAACTACAAAGATCGCAAAATTTGTGTATGAGATACATGCTGATTTTAAGAATTAATGATAGAGTATATGATAAGTACCCTAGACTCTCAATATTAAAAATCAAGGAACTACAACAAGGTTATTATACCGAAATATCATACAGCAGTTTATGAAATATCTTTTATTATAAACGCCATTAAATTGTATAATGATTTAGAAGATGAAATCAAAACTATTACCTCAGTAGTTAGTTTTAAGAAAAAAATTAAAGACATTCCTTTCAAGATACAGACATTAAGTTTTTTTAAGAAGATGATTAAACTATATTGTGGTATTATAGCCTTATTTAATTAATGTTTGGTAAACATTTATAACACTAAGATAATGTTAAGTTCAGGTCTATAAGCATTACGTTCTTTTTTAAGAATAACCAATTAATTTATTCTAGTTTCAAATGATTTTGTTAGACTTACTTAAGCAATTAGTTTATACTGTGGTTTTTAAGGAACTGTTTCTTTTTTTTATACTTATACTTTGTGAGAGTATCTCGTGAAGGTGAAAGAGAGGACTCATTGAGACCTAATCTAAACGAGACTATAAATAAAATCAATCAATCCCTCCCCTGTCCCTCTTCCTCACACTCAATAAAAAATATCCTTAAAAAAATATCTTTTAAGTTTGGCCAAACAATACACATTTATAATATTTCATCTTGATAGTTTCAGCCGTTTCCGAGATTAGCGTAAATGAACATCGTGACACGAAATGTATATATATATATATATATATATATATATATATATATATATATATATATATATATATATATAGATTTACCTTCATAATCAATGCCTGAATTTAGATAAAATCAAATGTTTCTATTATAATATATACGGACATTAACCCTTTCACCGCTGAATATGTATTTGATGTATTTTGTCATATCATTAGTAAATATCAGTATTTAATAGTCAGTATAAGACTAATCAGTGGTAATTTATAGCTATGGATAATTAATGTCCTCTAAATTATCCTGGGGTAGTGTTTTTTGATCGGACTGCATGTCCTAGTAGTAATGAAATAAGAGTGGGATTATTTCAGAGACACATTTATTTTACTAGTAATGGAAAGGCAAGGAACGGTTTTTACATAATGATAAGTTACATGCCGCACATATTGTTTTTGTTCTGGTTTCAGTTCTTCATAAATATTTTCATTACGACCGGAACGTATTATACAATTCATAATTACGGGTGGGACTTATAATCCCAACAATATTTTTACACAAATCAAACGGCTATACGATCGAAGAACAATTATAACTATCTTACCTAGATGTAATATTATACTCAGTGACATGGAAATTGCAATAGCAAGAAGGGGTAGAAGTTTTTTTACCAAACCTGGCAGAAACGTTTAACTACTAAAAGGTAGCAATTTATTGAGATTTCAAATAAAAATATAAACATAATTTTTATTAATAATGGGTTGGTTAGACACTCCTCCACTCGTCGTGGCATCGATTCCAGCAGATGGTCAAAGTCCTCTTGAGGTATTGGGTCCCAAGTAACCTGTAATTCGTGCTGTAGAGCTTGCAGCGTCTGCGGAGGATGCTGCAAGATTCTCAGTCTTCTTCCCATAATGTCCCAAACATCCTCATGGGCGAAAGGTAGGGAGATCTGGGTGGGAATGGCAAGAGATCAGCATTATCCTCTACAAATCGGTCTAAAGAACGTCTTGCAATATGGGGACGGGCTTTATCCTGCTGCAAAAGTGGGTCTTCCAACTCCTGAAGAAATGGAATTATATGGGATTCTACCACCTTATCCACATATCGTTGGGCGTTTACATTGCCTCGGATTTATACCAAACCTACTCCCATAAGTTATAGCACCCCATAACATAATCTCTACAGTTTGATACACATCACTCGTAACAGAAAATTCAACATTTGGATGTTTCGTACGTCTTTGTCTGACCCTCATACGACCATCATATATCCCCCAAACAGTTGCCGTCGATGTTGATCCGTTAGTGCTAACACAAGATGTGGCCGATAGGATTGTAAGCCGAAAGCTCTGATTCTGCGATAAACGGTTTGATGGATTACAGGACGACCTTCGTTAGCTAACTATTGATCGGCAATTGATCTAGTACTTGACAATCGGTATCTTGTTTCCATACACCTCATTTGTTCTTCTTCGCCCCCCGGTTCCTCTTCTGCGGCATTCCTGACTCTCCCTAGTCCATGCCTGATAGTAGCGCATGATGGTGGCTTGGTTCCGGTTAAGGCGATTGGCGATTCCTCTAAACGAAAAACCACCTTCGCGCAAACTAACAATACGACCTCTGTCGAATTCGCTTAATTGGTGGTAATTTCCACGTTGGCGCACTCTAGGCACGATCACACCCTTAAAGCAAATAATCACAAGAGAATACAATAAACTGAACACAATCTGGCGCAATATACACTTGATAAAATTGTTTGAAAAAACTGAACGAACTGTCAGATAAGCTATTACCACTTGATCCATATGAATGTAATTTTAATCAAATTGCTAGTTCTTAGTAGGTAAACGTTTCTGTCAAGTTTGGTCAAAAAATTCCTACCCCTTCTTGGTGTTGCAACTTCCATGTCACTGAGTATATGTGTTGTACCGTATTTATCATTTTTAACTGGATTTTCAACTAAAATACTAAGCAAACAGAGAAAAATTGAAGACGCGATCGAACACGTGCTAGATTTCTGACTCACTACTTGAAATTTTAAACCAACGAGTTTGTATTTTGTGTTGCTTATACCTCAGAATGTTAAAAACTACGGAATTGTGATAAACTCGTGTATTTTAGGGATATAATGTCTTTCGTAGCTTTAGAAAACTTAGTGGGATATATGTGTCCCGACAGTGCTGAAAGGGTTAAGAAAGAGAAAAATACAAACAGAAGTGGGTAACTATTGATCAACTGGGCAACGAAAGCAACGTAAGGTTGATACGCGTTCTAACAGTTCAACAAGATAACTTCACATGATGAACAACTTCTATAGAGAGGTACACATTTTCTGAGTGGTTACGCTTATTATGTACTGACGTCTTTATAAATTAGGAAACAATAAATTCGACATGTAGAGTTTCTCATGAAATGTTTGTAGTAAGATTATTCATCACCATTCCATAACGTTAAATAAAAACTGGTTCAAAAGTATTAATCGCATCTCTATATTGCATAAGAAATGCAGGGTTAGTCAAGCAACCCGTTCATTAGAAAATTTTCGGTTTCCCACTATCGTAGCATAATGAAATTTGGTTTCAAACTAGAATCGACAATTTGGAATTCAAGTAAAATATTTTCAAAAAGGCGACACCGCCATTATACCGGAAGTGGCTACCAAGTTCTTTATTTCAAATGGAACCCCTTACTTTTTTGTAATTTTTTGAATTCTCGTTAAATTTTAAGGACATGTGATGTAAAGCGTCTAATATCTAAAATTTACCGTTTCAGAGTTATTTCGAAAAGTATGAAAATGTTGACATTTGCGAGGTCCTACGAAATTCGGTATTGGCTTACAAAAGAACCTAACTAACTATGTTTTGACGAATTGTAATTAAAAAAAGGTCTTCTGCAAACCTCAAAATATGCCACCGAAGTTGTATGATTTTGAACCTCAATAGCTTGGTTATTTCAAATAGGACACCCTGTACCTTAAAGTATTTCCGAGTCTAGAATTTAATATCAAATATTAAGGTTGCCAGGACCTATTCTGGACGATTTTCAAGATAATTAAGATTTTCTTGAAAACATCGTATACCTACACTGATTCAATTATTCTGCGATAATACTAATATGTATTAGTATTATATTTTCTAAAAATTTCTGAGCTTAGTTTAATAAACAATAAATACAACAAACACTTAAATTAGAATATACAATTATAATACATTTTCAATGTACTGTCCATGCAATTGAACGCACAATTCAATTCGTACCTCTGCACTTCGGCAAACGATCACCGTATCCCGTCGAGCAATTTCTCACGGTCATTTACTGGGATAGAATAGAGCTTGGTTTTGACACACCCATTAGGACCAATCCATCCAATATAAGAAAATCTTGTCAATTTGAGATAAACCTCTCTAAACTATCGCAGCATAATGAAATTTGGTTTCAGACTAAAATCAACCATTTTGAATCCAAGTAAAATATTTTCAAAATGGCGGCCTTTCCAGTTATACCAACTTTGTTAACTAAATGGAACCCTCTAATTTTTTTCATTTTTGAAATTCTCGTAAAATTTTAAGGCCAGTTTATATAAAGCGACTTACATCTAAAACTAACCGTTTCCGAATTATCTCGAAAAATATGAAAATTTTAATTGCAACGTCCCGCGAAAATCAGTATTGTGCGCTAACCGCTGCAAATTTCGGAATCAGTTTTCTGGAGCTACAAGAGGACCTAACAAGCTACGTGTAGAGCAGCTTTAATTAAAAAAAGTCTTCCACAAGCCCCGAAATAAGACTCTGAAGTTGTATGATTTTGAACTTCAATAACTTGGTTGTTTCAAATAGGACACATTCTACTATGAAGCATTTTCAAGTCTACAATTTAATTCTGTATCAAATATTACTGAGATTAGCAAGACCTGTTCTGGACGGTTTCGAAGATAACCAACGTTAACCAAAAAAGATCCATTTATCCGGGTTAATTGCTTTCTCAAATACTTACGTACAAAAGAGGAAGCAATGTAATCGGTTTTAAATTTTCAAATTTTTTGCATTTCTCGCTGTTTGCGTGTGTGCGTGTTTGAGTATGTGCGCGTGTGCGTGTGTGCGTGTGTGCGTGTGTGCGTCTGTGCGTGTGTGCGTGTGTGCGTGGATACGTGTGTGCTTGTGTGCGAGTGTGCGTATGTGCGTGTGTGCGTGTGTGTGCGTGTGTAGGTGTGTGCGTGTGTGCGTGTGTGCGTGTGTGCGTATGTGCGTGTGTGCGTGTGTGCGTGTGTGCGTGTGTGCGTATGCGTGTGTGCGTGTGTGTGCGTGTGTTCGTGTGTGCGTGTGTGCGTGTGAACGTGTGCCCGTGTATGCGTGTGTACGTGTGTGTACGTGAGTGGGGGGTGCGGTGCGAGTGCGGGTGCGGATGCGGTGAGGGCGTGAGTGCGTGTTTAGGTGCGGGTGCGGGGGCGTGTGTGCGTGTTTAGGTGCGGATGTTGGCCAGGTTACGGGTGCGTGTGAGGGTAGGGATGTCGGTGCGTGTGCCGGAGGAGGTGCGGGTGAGTGTGCTGGTGCGGGTGAGGGTGTGGGAGCATGCGTGCGTGCGTGTGGGCACCTGCGCACACGTGTTTGGTGTTGGTGCGTGTGTGTGCGAGCGCGTGTGTGCGTGTGTGCTTGTGTTCTTGTGTGCGTGTGTGCGTGTGTGCGAGTGTGCGTGTGTGCGTGTGTGCGTGTGTGCGTGTGTGCGTGTGTTCGTGTGTGCCGTGTGCGTGTGTACGTGTGTGCGTGTGTACGTGTGTGCGTGTGTACGTATGTGCGTGTGTGCGTGTGTGCGTGTGTCGTGTGTGCTGTGTGCGTGTTTGCGTGTGTGCGTGTGTCCGTGTGTGCGTGTGTGTGTGTGTGCGAGTGTGCGTGTGTGCGTGTGTACGTGTGTGCGTGTGTGCGTGTATGTGTGTGTGCGTGTGTGCATGTGTGCGTGAGTGCGTGTGTGCGTGTGCGTGTGTGCGTGTGTGTCGTGTGTGCGTGTGTGCGTGGGCGTGTGTGCGTATGTGCGTGTGTGCTGTGTGCTGTGTGCGTGTGTGTGCGTGTATGCGTGTGTGCGTGTGTGCGTGTGCGAATGTGTGTGTGTGTGTGTGTGTTCGTGTGTTCGTGTGTGCGTGTGTACGTGTGTGCGTGTGAGCGTGTGTGCATTGCGAGTGCTGGTGCGGGTTCGGGGGTGCGTGTTTAGGTGCGGGTGCGAATGGGGGCGTGAGTGCGGGTGCTAGCACGCAATTAGGCTCAGGTTCGGGGGAGTTTGCGGTTGCGAGTGTGAGCGTGTTTGCGGGTGTGGGTGTTGGTCAGGTTACGGGTGCGTGTGCGGGTACGGGCCCCGGTGCGTTTGCCGGAGGAGGTACGGGTGAGTATCCTAGTGCGGGTACGGGTGAGAGTGTGGGTGCATGCGTGCGTGCACGTGGGCTCCTGCGCGCACGTGTATTGTGTGGATGTATGTTAGTATCCACCATAAATTCAAAACGACAGTAGGTATGCAAAATTTCATGTTTTGGCTTGTTTTTATTTATTCTGTAGCTGGTTAGATTTTGGGATAAATCCAGTGGCGGGTTAGGTGGGGGGGTTAAAGGGAGCAGTTTTTGGTTTTTATCAAGTATTTCTGAAACAGCTGTGTATTTCAAAGGTATACAAATACCAAAAATTATATTTAAAACATCCATTAGTTATGTTCTATGATATATTTTGACACGTACCCGTAATTTAGCTGCAAAAATGTTAGCTTTTCAATATCTGAAAAAACATCAACATTATAGGAATATGTGTAAACATATTTTTTAAAGAACATTTAATTTTACATAACTTTTCTTTATAAAGCTTCTTAACCGATGGTCAAAAAAGTGTAAATAGTTATTTAACCATTAGGTGTATCAATGAAGGCGATTAACGATGAGATGTTTTAGCGCGTGAGCGTAGTAAACTTGTTAAAAAAGTCGAGATGGTTAATTGCGCATTAATACACGAGTGGCTTACGATAATTTTGAGAGAATCGCTTTCTTTAACTTTCCTATTTTTGCAAAGCAAAAATTTTATGTCGACCAGGCTGTCATCTTGTAATGAAAGTACAGAACGTCTGTCAGTGCTCATTCCTTGACGCAATACATTCAATGTAATGATGGACTCGGGCCGGGCCGAACCGGGATTTGAGGCAAGCTTGAAAATTTGGGAATCGGCCCAAAGACCGGCCCGAAGAGAATAGCAGAGCCCGACCCGAAGCCCGGCCCGAAATCTAGCCCGACTTTTAGCTACAAAGGCATTATATGTCTTTATTTCTGAAGTAAATTGTAAATTTTTTGAACCGTAATAGATAGCGGGTTGAAATATTTCGAGCTATTTAGGTGTTTGAGAAGAATAACGATTGAAATAGGTCATATGTTGTTAATCACGTCTTCTTATTTATGGAATGAAACCACCATAACGCTGTAATACGTAATTTGCGTTCCAGTTTCTAACCTAAACCGTTTTGAAAGTATTCCTAAAAAAATAATCTCTTTCTCTCTGTTGGAGTTGGACTATGAAAATTGTTATTGAGTTTTTGATGTTTGTAAATACCATTGGGAAAGTGATTAAAACGGATCCACAACAAAAACAAACATACATATCTTATTAGTTAAGTTAATAGGAAAGGAGTAGGTATAGTACTATCAATCAACACTAAAAGAAAGTGACTATGCTCAAAAGGTCATGAAACAGTGACACCCCTCCCCCCTTCGGGTACGCCTATAAAACGTTCTATCTTAATTAGACTGATTTTAAAATAATATACCTGGGGTGCTTTAAGAGTTGATCCCTTTGTGTTCGCTTGACAAAGGTGTACTTTCATTTTCATCGGCCACGTAGGTACCGTTACCACAACATTTCGTATTCACTATTACCCTAAAATCAAAACTAAAGTAATTATGAGACTTACTAGAAAAGCTGATGATACTGTTGGTAGCTTTTAGAATTGTTCTACCTTCTGCCGTCAACCTGATTTATTAATTTGGTATCCTATTTTGTATTGTGATTGCTCAACACTCTCGTGCATATCCTTTAAGTAACTCCAGAGAAAAAATCTAGAGGCGTTAAGTCCGACGACCGTGGAGGCCATTTAAGAGGTGAACATGCCCATTTGATGATATTTAGAAGGATACGAGACTGTTGAGTCATTACAAAATAGGATAACCGATACCGAACTAATAAATCAGACACACAGTACAACAGTTCTGAAAGCTACCAACAGTGTCCTCCTCAATAGAGTTCAAAAATGTATTGATCGAGTACGGGTCGCTTTTGAACATCTTCTATAATGGTTTTTGTTATTGGGTATCATACACAAGAGTGTTCTATTAAAAAAAAGTTACTTTAGCTAATAATTTGAAAATCCGATTAACAATTATTTTTCTTTATTTGTTTTTCTGCTTTCACGTAAACAATACTAATTTGGTCATTTAACGGAAATCGTAGCTACAACGATAACAAAGTTATCATTGGTGCGCACTAAACTTTCAACACACAATCCTTCTCGTTATCGTAAGTGTATTGTCGGCCCGAATGGCTCGAAAAGCCCGAGTTCTTTGGCCCGGCCCGGCCCGAAAAAAATTAGGCCCGGCCCGAAGCCTGGCCCGGATAAAATTGTGCTGGACCGGCCCGAATTCGAGCCCGAAATCGTATCGAGTTCGGGCCGAGCCAGTCCAAAAGCCCGGTCCCGAGTCCATCCCTAATTCATTGTTAGATGTTTCATACAAATCAATGCAGTGCCTCCTATCAAATTCATTTAAATCGTTTATTAATAGATCCTTGAGTTGCTTAATAATTCCCACTAATAAACGTTTCTCTGAAAAAGTTATTTAATGAATAAGTGTATTAATGAAGGTGATTGATAAGGGACATACTTTAATGGCCGAGATTATTAATCGTAAATGAATACACGTGTTCATTAGAACAGTTTTTACTCGACGGTACTTGCACTGAACTTTAGAAAATTCGTTTTAAACTTGACAGAAACTTTAATTCGACTTTTTATTTATTTGACGTCGAATATTCACAAAAGCTCTAATTCTAATGAAGATATTTATTGTATTTTATTAAATTGCGTGGCGTATTACACAGTTAAAGAAACTAAGTACTAATCACATATTATTATCGTTGCTATGGTACTAAAGTAGTGCATTAATAGAAAATAATTCTGTAAGTATGTCATTCATGTACGATTTTGTATGCATTACTGAAAATCATAAATAAACGATCGACGACAAAATTAATTAATTAAGATTGAAAATGTATTATTGATATTTTATAGAAGGGGCGGCTTTGGAATTTTTTTTGGCATCTATTAACCTCCATCTGACATGAAGTTTTAAACGTCTGTTTGTCATGGATTATTGTCTTTGTTTTTACAATATCGCTTATTTTCGTTATGAACATATTAAAAAGAAGGTTTGCATAATTATCCTAAAAAATTATTATTGATAGTACATGTTGTATTAATTAAGGGACTGCGGAACTACTTTTAATCTAGTGAGTAGTCGGGAGCTTCAGTCACTTGGGGTAAAAGATTCCTCAGTCCCGCAGTATACCGGGTGGTCCAGACCATCCGTCCACTCGTTTTATGGCTCAGGGGCTTAAAATTTTAAGAAATAACCGGGGTCCTTACTAATATTGTTGTTCTATATCGAATGACCCGAAACTTAGATATCTCAAACCCATTCTTGAGGGGGCGGGGAGGGGGACTTGTAATTTGAAATGGGAACCCCACTTTTTTATTGCATATATCGATTATAGTCATAAAAATATAAAGGATTTATTCAAAACATTTTTTTGTAGTGGCATCAGGTGGCGCTGTAATCGCAAAAACTCGTTTTTTTCTGCGTTATTCGCCGCCTCACTGGGGATTTACTGGAGTACAAACATGTGTACACCATAAAAACTGATTGAAAAAGTATTTTTTGTATACGTTCCCAAAAATGGCTATTTTACAGACACATTTCAGTCCGTAAAATAGCTCATTTTCGGCCTAATCCCTAAAAGTCGTCATGGCAACCATTTTATATTATTTTAAATAACTCAGTTGACAAAATCTTAAAAATTATTTTATTTATCAATTAAAAAATAACGAATAAAATTGATAAATTAGATATTTTAGGAAAATTTTAAAAATATTGTTTGTAACACGTACCTAAAATAGGTTTTTAGGACTCATTGCTCATTTGAAACTCCAAATTCGTCCTAAAGAACCTCATTCTAGGTACTTGATACGAAAATAGCTACCTAAGCTCTAATCTACTCTGCTTACCATTTACAAGGTAAGTTTTAGCAGTAATAATCATTGTGTAATAAAATTTAAATGTCATATTTGGATTTATTTGATTAATGACGCTTTATGTAGTTTAATATTAAGTAGGTAAACATGTTTAATATTGTAATTATAAAAAGGTTGTAACATTAAATGGTATTAAGGGGTCATCTCAGTAAAATGTAGTTTTTAATTGATTTAATTACAATTTTTGTTTTTATAAATATCAATAATGGTTTATTCAAAAGAAGAAGCATTCGATATGCTGCAAGTTTTGGCCGAATGCCCAGGTTTGTTTGCATATGCAGGAAGATTGTGGCAAGAGCGGTACCCTGATCGCACATCCCATTCGCGAAAAGTATTTTCGCGTTTAAAGAAGCACGTTAGGGAACAAGGAATCATTCAACCTTCCAACAACAAAGGAAATTTCGTGACGGGTTCGAGATGTCAGGGCACCAGAAGTCATTGCATCAGTTCAACTGAGACCGCACGATTCTACGAGAAAGAGTACGCGGATCCTGAAAGACAACAAGTATCACCCGTGCAGGATGCACGAACATCAGACGTTAAGTGAAAACGACCATCAAGAGAGATTGTAATTCTGTACTTGGGCAAGTCAACAACTGCACAACTTCCACAGAATAATTTGTTTTCGTATGAGTGCAGTTTCAAAAGTGATGGAGAAGTTAAAAGTTGGAATAGTAATTATTGGGACACCGAAAATACGCATTGGTTGAGGGAAGTTGATCATTAACATGTGTGGAGGTGAATGTCTGGTGTGGCGTCCTGAATGACCGAATCATAGGCCCCTATTTCATCGATGGTAATTTGACCTCAGTCAAGTACGTCGCACTACTGGAAGATCTGTTGGATCCCATACCTCTACAGCTCCGCTAATGTATGTGGTTCCAACAAGATGGACGCCGGCGCACACTTCTCGACTGGCTCGGGCAGAGTTGAACGCTGTATCCTAATAAGTGGATCGGTAAGTATGGTCCTGTCACTTATCCTCCTCGAAAACCAGACCTGACCGTCCTCGATTACTATTTGTGGGGGAGGATAAAGGATTTGGTATATCGAGAGCGTCCGACTACCAGGGATAACATGATGCAGCGTATATCAGACGCGGTCCAGTCTTCAGATGCCCCGGAAACTCTACGCGCTATCGATTTGTTCCCAGCAAGAGTGACCGTGTGTATCATGCAAAATGGTGCACACATTGAACACCCTTGAAACTGATGTTAGTCGTTATGTACAGTTTCTTTGCTCGACTCATATGTATTCATCTTCAATTCTTTAATAAATTTTTTTGTTAGTAATTCTTATGCATTGAACAATTTTAATTTTGTAATTAAGTTTTTTAATTTACATTTGTAAAATATTTTTTTATCCTTCATGTGTAATCAAAGTAGTTGTTAAAAATTTGCTGTTTAATAAATCTATTTTACGTTTAAATGATTCTCGTTCAATTATGTTCGCTGATCTTTATTGTGTTTGGAATTGAATCCCTTTTTCTTCTGTATCAAACTTTGAATACGTTTCTAAATCGAGTTCTAACAACATTTGTGACAAAAGAAAAATCGGCAGGAACGTTTTTTTTTTGTCACGTAACACATAAGTATCATAAATATCATTTTCCATAACCTCCCTAGAACGGGAATTGTGTTTGTTTTTAATTTCAGTGAAGTAAAATATTTTATTATAAACATAAATATTAGCAACTTTTTGATAAGACGATTTTAAAAATAGAAAAAATGATTTCACAATTGTACACTTTGTCGTACGCTAGTAAATGCCCAGCGAGATGGCGAAAAACGCAGGAAAAAAATGAGTTTTTGCGATTACAGCGCCACCTGTTGCCACGACAAAAAAAATGTTTCGAATAAATTCTTCATATTATAATCGATATATGGAATAACAAATTGGGGTTTCCATTTTAAAGTACAAATCCCCCCCCTTCTACCCCTCAAGGCTGGGTTTGGAGTATCCAAATTTCGGGTCATTCGATAGAGAA